>PVIY010043097.1:0-20537 GCA_004026745.1 Myrmecophaga tridactyla
CAATTAAGCCAAACGTCACTCATTGCAGCAGACACGCCTCCTAGCTGACTGCAGATGCAATTGGCAACAGATGAGGTTCACGTACCGTTGGCTTATGTCCGCAGCAACAAGACTTGGTATGCTCACCTGGCCAAGTTGACAACTGAATCTAACTAACACAAACTTCATATGATATGTGATCTCTAGCTTCAAGAGCAGGGGTAAGGAAACACTAATAGTCACCTGTCTCTGTGTAGCTGTGTGTCTATCTATGAATCAGCATAGGTATTATCATCTGTCTATATATCTTCTATTTCTCTATTATCCATCTATCTATGACCATCACTTATCATTATCTGTTTATCAGCTAGTCATCTATGTTATTTTAGATTGACAATACTGAGCCCACTTGTGGCCAAAGGGATTTGAAGGAAAACCTGGCAAAGTGAGCTTTTATATTTTTAAATTTAAAATGTCATTGAGTTGGGGGCTGCACGGGTAATTCAGTGGTAGAATTCTCACCTGCCATGTGGAGACTGGGTTCGATTCCGGGTCCATGCACTCCCCCCTAAAACAAACAGACAAGCAAAACAAACAAAAATTCAACAAATGGTGCTGCAATAACAGGATACTTACATGGAAAAATAATGAAATGTGACCCTGCCATACAGCATACAAAAAAAATGTCATTGAGTTATAGACTTTCTTTTCTAGGTTATTCCAAAACTAGAAATATTTCATTGTAGAATTCCCTATGTAAAATAAATATTGCCTAACCTTTGGGGACTTAGGAATTACAGTGCAAAATCTTTATAATTTTCCAAGATGAATGCAATGATGTGTGATTCCCAGATTTAGATGATCATTTTCTCAAGTTATGTTTTTCACCACGTCCATATTTGAAGGCAAATCTTTACTTACTGTGTCACTTAAAACCAGTATACACAGAAGGAATTTAAAATTTCCCATTCTGAGAATGTTTACAAAAACACTAGCAAGTTTCCTCAAAGAAGTTAAAAGAGTGCATATGTCCATTAACTAAATTCCAGAGTGGTCTGTTATCTTAAGAAGTAGGTATAAAGTCATTGCCTCTCTCTTAAAAACCTTTTGAATAAAGAATGGTCTGTTATATTTCATTGTTCATCAAATAATCAAATTTGGATTTTTTAACAAGTGAATGGGACTGATATTTATCAGAATAGAAGGCTATCATGTACAAATAGGAAAAGTGCAATTAAGAGTATTTTAAGAAAACAACTTCATGAATAAATACAGAAACATGCCAACCAAAATAATAGGTACTTAGAAATTTTTCTGAAGGAGATCTGAAGATAATAAAATTAACTTCTAAAGGAAACACACTTTTTAGACCAATTTTTGTATATTCCCTGTTCCTCCAAGATTCTGTGGGGAATAATATTCTCTAACATAAACTCAAGGAAATAAAATGATTAGTACATTCCAAAATGCCTCCTTCTTGCCCTCTGCCAGGAGCCCATCCAACAGGGTCTGGTTCTGGCAGAAGACGTAGATAAAACAGTTCACAGTTCAGTTTCTTATTGGTCTGCAAAGGACTTAACTGGAAATTGAAATTATTTTTGGCATGCTGGTCAAACGGTTATTTTGCCTTATTGAATAGGCTTGCTGTTGTCTGAGCAGATTTAGAACATATTTGATGTGCTTTGTTCAGCCAGTTTTGCTGCTGAGCAATCAACTGTCTTTTCAAGCTTTTTTGTTTGTTTTTCTTTGTAAATGTATTTTTCTTACCTAGTTATTAAAAAAAGAACATGACAAATTCAGCACAAACACGGAGTCATTTGTGTAAAAGGGCAAGACAAAAAGATGCTTGCGTTTTTATCACCTTAAGAAAGATGTTTAAACATTTTCAGAGGAAACTTTTTTTTTTCAGTTTGGGATCAGCTGTGAATGCGAATTACAATAAATGGTAAATGACTACAGAACTGTCCTTCCCAATTTTCTATTGAGTTTTGAGCATCAGTAATAAAGAATTTAGCAAGAGAAAATGATTTCCAATTTTCAAGCAGCCCATGTGACAAAAGAACAAGTTGTCCACAGCCTGGAACCCAGTTCCGGGCCTGACATCAGTTTCTCCACTTTGTCCCACCCCGTTCGCGCAGAACCCTCTGCTCGCCAGCTCCGCTCAGGGCCCCCAGACCGACGCATCCTCGTCTTCCTTTGGGCTGCAGTTGCAAAGTTATAAACTGAACAACTTCGTGTTGTAGGTAGTGGTTTAAGAATCCTTCTGTCTAGGCAAGCTGATATATACTTGGCATGTTTTTCCAAGGCCTGTAAATAGATTTTTAAAAAATTGTGTTTGTGTGTGCATGCGCGTGTGTGCGTGTCGTCCCTGCTCAGAGGGCCCCTGCTACTTAGAAGGCTCACACTTGAATTAGGTGTTGTGTTTCCTGGGCTGCTCAGGAAACAGCGTCCTTATCTGATGGGACAAGGCCAAAAATGAGACACTACATGGACGACTGGCCCAGAAGCCCTTTCGCTTCTGTGGATTCCTTCAGCTTTAGAAATGCTTTGTAGATTGTGGCTCGGAATGATAAGGAGGAGACAGCAGAAGGAATCAGAGCATATGGGAACGACTTTCCATAATGGGAATCAGAAACTATGGAAGGCTGGGGAGGAGACAGACTGGGGGCCCCGAGGCAGTGGGGCAGTCTGGGGGGCTCTGCAGCCCCCCTCCCTCCCTGCACCCCCTTTGCTTCCTCCCGTGAGGCCTGGGCTCCTGGCCCTGGCACAAACACTGCTGTGTCTCTCTTCCACCTAAGGGCACACTTTCCCCAACCAAGTACCTCTCTGCCTAGCAGCTCCCCACGCCGCCTGCTCACGCCACATCAGTCGGGCCCTTTCTAGGGGCAGGGTGAGCGGAAAGTAGATTCTCTTCTAGACAGGCAGGAGGGTCTCTCTACTTAAAGCAGGTTTGGCAACCAAAGCTCTCCGTGTCACACTCCAAACCATGCCGTCATGAAAGGACCAGGCTCTTCAAACCTAAAGAGATTCTAACTCAGGTTGCCATCTCCCTGAGGGGCTTGGCGATGGCCGCGAGCTGTTTGCTGTGTATAAAGCATTCATTGGCTTAAAACAAATCTTCTTTGACTCGGGGAGAGTAGTATTTAACTGAGGGCTAGACATAAAAGGCAGAAAGAATAGAGAGCCTTTCCTTCCTTTTTGACCAAGAAAACCAAGATGCAGTTGTGGTTTGGACTCTGGGTAAGAGTGGAAAGCGACAGAAACTGGAGCTCGGTTACTAACCGAAGCCTCAGGTTCTGGGCCACTTCCCCGAGTGAGGTTTGTGACTGCAGCTTGTCCCCTGGGATTCCTTGTACAGCAGTAAGTTTGTCTTCACACTCAACTGAGTGTCGTTTCCTCCTGCAAACACGAGCAGAAGAAGGAGGGGCGGGAGGGGACAGAGAGGCAGAGAGAGCCCCGTCCCCGTGGCGGTGCAGACGCCCTGGCACCCGGGGCACGGAAGGCGGGCGGACTGTGCAGACAAGGCCCTTGGCGCCCACTCCCTCGCCCCGCGCCCAGCCCCCCAGCCCGTCACCCTGCCCCCCCACCCCCACAATGGCCTGAAGGATTGCAGACAGGAGCTGTGCACCTGGGGCATCCGAGCACGCGGCTGCAGAGCTGGTGCCGAGGCCCCTTTCCCCCACATCATGGGCAGAGCAGAGGCTGGACGTGCCAGCCGAGAAATGTCCCTTTGGTCCTGGGAGCTGCTGCAGCTTCTGTCCCTCCCGAGGCTCTGTCACCAGCAGCCACTTGTGTGCACTGGGCTTCCTTTCTCTCTGTTTCCGTCCCAGGCAACCACGAGTGAACTTTTGCAAGAGCTCACCTGCATGGAGGGCCAAGAGAGGCGGGAGATAGGGAGAGGGACGGAGAGGGAGAGGGAGAAGAGGCAGAGGGAGAGGAAGAGTGGGAGAGGGCACGATGGGAGAGGGAGAGCATGCAGGGCAGCTCTCCTGGATCCTGCCCTAAGGGAACTGGCGGTGCTGCGTGGATCCTAAGGCACGTGGGCCACCCCAGGCTGGCTGGGCCTCTAGGGCCCTCTCAGAGGGGAGCAGGCGTCCCCGCCCCTGGGCAGCAGGACCACGGGCAGGTGGCAGGAGGGAAGGACAGGGCCGTGGAAGCGAGGCGCCGCCCGGCTCTGCACCTCCCCAGCGGCAGGCCGGCGCCCGCACTTCTTGCCCTCCCCAGGGAAGTGCCACCATGCCAGCATGTTTCCAGAGCTTTCCCCGCAGTTACCCGGTTGGAGTTCTGTGGTCCCGTATTTAGGGCAGCCCCTGGCCCAGCCCAGCGCCTCGGACGGGGTCATGCAGGTCACAGTCCGGGTGTAGAGAGGAACGAGAAGCAGCGGTCTGCGGGGACACTGCGCGGGGACGCTCCGCCTGGACGCGGGGACGCTCCGCCTGGGCGCGGGGACGCAGCAGAGGGTGGGGAGTGAGGCTGAGAGGGTCCGGGGGCGGGGGGAGGCAGGCGGGACAGCGGGCCTGACGGCCAGGCCTGGCTGCCCGCGAGCAGTTGTCACGCAGCCTCTCTGGTCTCCGAGGGTCTCGGTGCTGTGTCCACTTCACCCGAGAGTCGAGGCAGCATCAACTGCCTACTTCATCCACTCTGATCCTATGTGATTCCTGGATGGGTATTGCCGGCCTCTCTCCTACTCGGCTTGCATATTATTTTTTGTCGGGACAGCCCTGGACCCCTTCCCGGTGCCCTCTTCCCTGCCCTTTCCGTAGCAGGGTCCCCTCCTCGCCCGTTCTGTCCTTGGAAATCCGTCAGCTTGTCTCTTCTCTCTCCTGTCTCCTACAGAGAGGCTTCTAGCCTTCCTTATCTTGCTTTGTTCTTTTTTTTTCCACCTGAAATCCCATTCTCCCTTGCCATTTATTAGTACATAAGATCTGTCAGTCCAAGAAGAAAATGAGCTCCTTGCAGGCAGCAGGTGCCTTCTGTGCGCTCAGGAGCTCCATTGAGAGGTGGTTGACGTTCGGCGAGGCTCACCTGTGTGAGGTGGACAGTAGCGTTTCTCCTGCGTGTCTGCAGTGCTGTTCCCGGTGATCTAACCTGAGAGCTTCTTCACCACCCCCCACGGTAGCCCTGTCCCCACCCTCCCCCACCCTGGCGCCCACGTTGCACCCCAGCCCTGGGCAGCTGCTCCGCTACTTCCTGTGTGAAGGGAGTGGCTCACTCTGGACCCGTCTCACCCATGGCCTCGTGCTCTGTGTGCCTGGCTTTGTCCCTGAGTATCGCGTCCTCCAGGCTGACCTGTGTGGTGGTGGGTGGCGGGACATCGGTCCTTTGTGTGGCTGAGGACTATTCTAGAGCACGACAAGGCCACGTTTCATCCGTCCAGTCACCACCTGATGCGCGTCTGGGGTGGGTCCACGCTTTGGCTGTTACAGGGCGAGTGCCTGTGCGAGGCCTGAGTGTGGATCTGATGAGTGTTAGTGGAGGGCTCCTGTCTGTGCCATGGCAGCGTGAGGGCGAGTCCTCGGCATTTCCTGCAGCCCCCAGTCCCCCTGCTTTGGACCCAGTATGCTCTGCCTCATGCATATTCAAACTAATTGCTCACCAAACCTGCCACAGAGGCTGCAAGAGCATAAGCAGTCCTCACCCTCTGTTCTCTTAGATAACTTTGCATTTTGTGCCCCTGATTCAAAGCCAATCCTAATATGCTGTGCTTCTGAACTGTTCTTTCATTCAAGGATAATTGTTTTAATAAGAACTTGAATTATTTATACATTAATCCCTGCAAAATATAAATAACTGGATTGAAATATAGATTTACTACTTAAATGGATATCTTAAAACCTTAACAAAAATGAGGAGCTGTAATTAACTTAACAACACAAGACTGCCTGGCAGAGTATTAAACATCTGGTTATTGAAAACAAGAAATTGAAGATGGTTTTAGAGGTCTCAGTTTCACAGGTGGGACAGCTTTGTGAGAAATACTGAAAAATGTGGAAATGGATTGAATTGGGTCCTGGTAGAAATGGGAGAGTTCTGAGAGAGGAAAAGCACGGATTGCACTGAGGAGGTGGAAAGAGGGGCACTTGCGTGCCTCTGGGGAAGCTGTGAGTGAGTTGCTGCCACGTACGTGGTGAGTGCACAGGGTCAGGGTGCAAAGGGAACTTCCAGCAAATGCCCCCTTTATTCCTTGTGCAGCATAAAGAGTCCAGGAAGGGCACGTGATCTCCTGTCACACTCAGCACAGAGTCCAAAGAGCAGGGGACGATGTTCCATCATTGCCAGGCTCATGGGGGGGGCCGAAAACTGCTTGGGTCAGTGGCTGGCAGCTCTGCACGCCCCACTTCTCGTCAGAGGAGGGAGACTGATCTGCATTGTTTGGGGGGGGGTGGTTAGCCACCTTGAGGGAGGATCCTGCCACCAGAATTCCTGTTCTGATAAGCGTCTGGGGTTGCTGGTTCCTGGTTTCCAACTTTAAGGTCTGGCTTTTCATTGACTTGACATCTCCCTGACTTCCCCAGGGACGGAGGTGGGTGAGGTCTGGGAACCGGCCGCCTAACCGCCTGTTATTTGCCTAACAGAGACCTTGGAGGAAATGATGACTGAACTGTTGGCGGCTGAGGGAAAGGTCATCCTTGGTATAAAGTGGCAGGGAATTGGGCAAAGCTGAGTGCCGATGTCAGCTGGAAGGCAGAACTAACACGTGATGAGAATAGGTGTTTAGCAGAGGAGATTCCCCCAGCTAAGTGTGCAGAGCGCAGCCTGGTCTCTCCTTGCAGCTTATAGTAAACTGAGAGAGGAAGGAGATAAATCGAGGATTTAACTATCAAGCAAAAAGAAATGAGCAACTAAAAACAGTAAAAGAGAAATGAGCAACTTCAGATTTGGCAAATCCACAGCCTATCCAGATGGCGAGCTCTGGAGACAGGGCTGAGGGTGTGGCTGGACAGGCACTTGCTGAAAGGGTCAGACATCCAGCCTTGGACCCACCCAGCCATCTCAGAAGAAGCCAGGACGAGAAAGGTTTACCCAGGAAATGCCCACGGAGGACCTCTTCTGTAATGGGACAGCCCTTGCACGCGAGACCAGGCTTTTTGACAATTTTAGACCAGCAGAAGGGGAGCCTCGACTAAAAGGAGAAGAGGCAAGAAGAAAGGAAGGAGGAATGACCTCGAGGGCAGAGCCAGGGATGAGAAGGTCTCGGGAAAAAGGGCCTTCTTGGGCAAGAGGGTGGGACCACTGCTCGCAGGCCAGAGGACAGAGCACGGAGCCGGAGAAGATGACTCCCAGGCTTTGAACTTGAAAGGCATTTGCCTGGCTGAGTTTTGGACTCACTTGGGACCCATGACTCCTTTTCCTCTTCCAGTTTCTCCCTTCTGAAACAGGAATATCTATCCTAGGCTCATCGCACCCTTGTATTTGGAAACAGATAGTATTTTAGTTTCATGGGTGCTAAAACAAATGCTATGCAACAGTTTGCCATGAACACAGGAATTGATTGGCTCATGGCTTCAGAGGCTAGAAGGCTTGCTTCCTCCCAGAGCCAATACCCCCTGGCTGGCCAGCACTCTTTGGGGTTCCTGGCTTTTCTGTCACTTGGCAATGCATATGGCGGTGTCTTCTTGCTCCTCTTGATCCCATTGACTTCCAGCTTCTGGCTGCTTCCTGTGGCTTCTCTCTCCATCACCTTCTCTAGGAGACCTCTAGGAACAGGGTTAATATCCATCTTCATTCAGTTGGGCCACACCGTAGCTGAATCTAACCTCATTGAAGGTCCTGTTTACAATGGGGTCACTCCTGCAGGACCAGGAGTTGGGACCTGAACATGCCTTTTGTGGGAGACAAGATTAAACCCCCACAGAGAGCTTGTTGTATGACTTCTCACAGATGAAGAGGAATTTTGCACCATGAATATCATCTATACCTGATTTAGATGTTGAGAATTTCGACTTAGAGATGGTAATTTAATCGGTTAACATTCTCAGGGATGTGGTTGGTGACAGACTGAATGTATTTTGTACATGAGCAAGACATGGGTTTTGGGAGGTCAGGTGTTGGACTGTCAGGGATTGAGTTGTGTCCTCCAAAGAGGCATGTCTAAATACTTTGTACAAGTGTACAAGTCCTACCCTGGTTTTGTAACTGTGGCATTATTTAGAAATAGGGTCTTTGAAGAAGATACTAAGATGAGGCCAAACTGGATTGGGTGGGCCCTAACCCAGTATGACTGGTGTCCTTATAAGAAGGGGAGACTTAAAAATGGCAGGTGGATGGTGGGAGAACACCATGTGATGGCCAAGGCAGAGGTGGGACCCCAAGGATGGCCAGCAAACTCCCAGAAGCCAGGAAGAGGCAAGGAAGAGTCTTCCCTACAGAGTTCAGACTTCTGGTCTTCAGAATCAGGAGACAGTAAATCCCGGTTGTTTTAAGCTGCCCATTTCTGGTAATTTGCCCCAGCAAATTAAGATACCTAGTTATTTTGAAGGCAATTTGCAAGATTATTTTCCTGTTTCTCTACATTTGTTTTTAGGATTTGAGGCTACATTCATTTGAATTCTACTGCTTGGCTTAGATTGGTTCAATATTCTAAGTTTTCATAAGTATTTAGACATACCGGGAAAAGCTCTTGCGAGCAGTATTAATTGCATATAACTTCTGCAATTTAAACAGTGACATTTCTACAGGTCTTCATCTTATTATTTTGAAAATTGAAACATTTAGAATTTACCAGCAAGACAAATTTAGAAAGTCAAAATGATTTGAAGCATTGGCAAAACTTTCGACTTTGAATAACACCGCTGTGTGTTCGGGCCCATGACTTCACGGTAGCTATAACTGAAATAATTAGACAAATGGGTCCAAGTGTGCAACCCGCCGGGCATTCCACTCCTGTGAAGGATAAAATCAGCCTCCCTCAGTTGCACTTAGATTTGGAGAGAAAAGAATGGGAGCCTGTCCACTAGCTGACCGTTGACGTGGGAAACGTTTTGTCCGAGCCTGCGCGGATCCCTCCTTGTTCTTGGAGCAGGTGGACAGATGCCGGGGCCTCACCCCAGCACTTGTTCTGGAGATGGAGTCGCTGGCCCCATTCAGACGGGCCGGTCATTGGCAGGTACCGGGTCCTGGCCCTGTGTGCCGCCTCGGCCTGCCCGGCTGCAGCCTGCCTGCTGCTTCCCGGAGGATGGTGCCTTCTGAAGGGGTCCCTGCAACCTCCCAATCCTTGACAGCTGAATCCAGCCACAGGAGTGTGTTAGTCCTTCCATGCAGGAGAAGGCTCCCCTTCATTGCTGAGACGCACTGCTGCGTCTTCTTCCCCCTCACTTCCTCCCGGACCATTTTCCAGCGAACTGTGATAGCTGATCTCCTTCAGGAGGGCAGCCCCCCACCCTGCACTCACCCCTGGCCTGTGAATGTCCCCCTCCTCAGGCGCATGGACACCCCCCACCGCGTTTCCGGGGAGGGCCCTTTACCTCGATTGTGTCCTTGTCTCTGCTCATGCTCTGTCACCTGTCAGTGGTATTTCCTCAGGGTCTGGCACTTGGAACTCTCGTATTTTGGAAACTATACTGTGTTGCTAATGCCTTCACATCCCTCCTGCATTTTGCTTGGGTGGCAGAGACAGTCTCTGGCATATATCCCTAAGTAACCGTTAACGCCTGCCGAGAACAGTCACCATCGATTAATGACACTTTCCTTTTTGCTCCCCACTGAGAATGTAAGATGGCACAAGGTAAGGGGTGTCCCCCGGGCCTGGCCCAGAGAAAGGAGAACAAGCCAGAAATGAGAGCAGCCAGGAAGAAGAGCTGAAGGAGGAGGCAATACTATAACCCACAGCTCTGTTAGAAAGTTTGGACTGATCTCAGGTGACTTCCCATCCAAAACTGTTTATTCAGGCACCAATAACTTCGGGGGTGCACATCTAAATATTTAAGGACAGTTACAGTCATCTGATACCATGGAATCCATTTCTTATTTAGATATTCTCATGAGAAATTTACCCGTTCTTAAGAGAGAAAATGCCTGCTTCTACCATCTTCACTTGCTGAAGTGTTTTCTCACCCTACGCCCCATTTTCCATCCCTAGAAGGTCCCCGTCCTGCCCGGGCACCCACACACGTCCAGGCCTCATCACTCCCAGTGGCCCGTCTCCCCTCATTCTGCATTGCTCTACCTTGGATGCTTAGCCCTTCCCCTCTTCCTCCTTGGTCTGCATTCTAATTTATAAACAGCTGCTTGAAATGCTCCCGATTTTGCTCAGCAAGAATTCCCCCTGAGAAGACTAGCAAGTAGGCCTCACCTTCCATCGCGTTGTCCATCATAAATCTGTTTATTATCTGACTTTTCTTTAGGAATTCAGAGCATGGTGTTTTTTTTATTTTGTAAAGGCATGTGTGAGCTAGACCTTCCCGCAGCGCTGTCTGGTGGGGTGGACAGAGGTAGATAAACGCACCTGAGATCATGAAGGAGAAGCCCAGAGGTGCGGAGGGGTGGGTTGGCAGCTAGTATGGAGGATGGTGGGACGCCGAGGGGGACATCAGTGTAGAGCGAGGGGCCAGGGCGCAGCAGATGCAGGAAGCTGGGAGGAGGTGGACATCTCCCAGGAGCCGAGAGGGGGCAGGAGCAGCAGGAGAGCCTGGGCCGGGAAGAAACTGGAGCAGCAGGTGGAGGGCCCATCCCAAGGCCGGGGAGGCCAAGCAAGGGAGGGCAGTCTCCCTAGGCCTTGTGTCCTATGGCCACCATTTGTGTCACGGCCAACCAGATCCCAGAAAACTTCAGCGCTGCCTTCTGCAGGAAGTATTAGAAAATGAGAAACGTGGGAACAGAGCTTGGCTTGTGGTCGTGGTTACTCTGTGTCCTCTTACCTGTTCAGGAGCTGCTCAGCCACCTGCAGATGGCCAGGGTGGACACAGGGCTGGAGAAAGGCGAGGCACAGGCACGTAAGCGCTTGCTGGCTGCCTTCTTATTTCCAGGGGCTGGCGGGGTGGTGGGGGCAGAGTGAGGGGAGTGAGGTTGGTTTGGCAGAGGGAAACCTTGTAACTTGTCTGGAATCTGCATGGATAAAATGTTCATGTCAAGCTTTGAGAAGTGCTCCAGGCTTTAGATCAGGAATTTTATAAGCAAAACTTCTTCTCTGAAATTGCCCCCACCTGCCTCCTAAGGGGGAGTGGAATCCAACAGCAAGACTGTGGTCCCTGAGTTTGGATAACGTCATACAGCAGAGTGAAGACTAAAGAAAAAATGACTTTTAATATGTTTCTATGAGAAGTGAGGGCAGAGAGAGTGAGAAAGGAAATAGCAATTTAGATATATATGAAATCTACAGTCCCCATGATTTAAGAGAAAGCAATCTTTAAGAAATAGAGAGGCCCTACGATTAGAATAAATGATGGGGAATAATTAAATATATCTTTTTTTGAAAAACACACTAAATTTTCCTATTTTTTCTCATTTTATTCTTTGGGAACCACTGTATTATGAATTATTTAATGTGAGCCTAAAATATTTCTCTTTATCTTAAATGTTTTCATAAGTATTAAACAATAAATTTATTTCTTAGGTAGCCACTTTCCAAAAACACCCAATTGAAAAATTAACCTGCAAATGACTTCATTGCTGAATAAGACATCCTGGAGGAAATTAGCCCACATTGTTGTCAAGGCAGTCTGTTGGTTTTGCCTCCTTGACTTCACAGGTTGTTCCTCCTACTTTTCCACATGGTTTTAAAACTATCGTTGTTGTTATTCTTGCGATGAAAACCTCCAGGCCCTCACAATTTATATACAATCTCAGCTCCACGAGAGCACCAAATATGTATTGGGTTTGCGCAACTAGAGCCTACCTATTGGATGCGTTACTTATAGCTCATCGAACCACAGTAACCACGTGCCGAGACCTGGGATGGACGCTGGGTCTTCGCTGGCTGTGATGGACAATGATGTGTGGTTGTCCAGGCGTGTTCTCACTCGAGGGAGCTTCCCAGCAGGCCTTTGTCTCTAGATGGACGTATGAATTCCACTTGCCGGCTTCTCCAGCCTCACCCTCCAGGCTGATGAAGTTCCTTCCAGAAGAAAACCCAAGGATTACTCTGACATAGCTTCCCCCCACCCCCACCGCAGGTTATAAATATTTTCGCCATTAAGCAACAGGAAGAATTGTGTCTAGAAGTTAGTTGAGTTCATTATTCTAGGCAACTCTTATTCTCTTTGTGGATGAGTGAGGAGAACTACTGGTGTATCTAATCGGGCCGAGGAAATCCATGACCAAATGGAAATGGTCTGATTTTATGAGTCTTGAATAACTTGTATGTTCGATTCGGAGTCCAGTCCTGATTTTTGTATCACTTTTCACCTGAGATCCACGCACAAGGCTAGCGTCACCAGGCTGTGTCATTTATGTGATTGTTGAGTGTCGGCAGCTCCCAGCAGGCTGCAAGCAGCACCAACGCAGGGACTGGGTCTTTTTCATGTACTGTAAACATCATAAATGAAATTCTCCTGAATAAATGTTTTCAGAGTCCCGAGATCAAAGGGAAAGATATTTTCATCTAAAAAGACAGCTGGTTGGAATTTGAACCTCAAACACCTGGAAACGGAAGAAGAAATACTTTCCTCTGTGAGTGTCCACCCAAGGCTACCAAATGCCAGAAACAAGACCGAACTGGCCAATCCTGTCACATAACTCATTCTCTTTAAAGGAAAGAAAAAAATGAGTCAACCGTTCTGGGAAAATAGTTCAATCTGTAATCTTCTGTGGATGAAAGGGAGTGATTAAAAGATGCACAAAGTTGAACTTCCTAAAGGCAAATCTAGCCTCTTCCTCCCTCGTGTGCTTTCTAATTAGGAGTGAAGTCAGGGCAGATTCATTCCACCTGCCATTCTCTGATGTTTTGCACACTGTTTTCATTGCAAAAACTGATGATCTGCTTGCAGGCTGCCTACTGATTTTTTAAATTGTGTTGATATTCCAAAATAATTCAACTGACCCGTTGTACTTTTGAGGTTGCTTTAACTTGATGCTTGGTTCAAAGCTGAGATCACCTGAAAATGACCTAAAATTCTACTGTAAACCAGTGCAATAAATGCTGTGATCTGAGGATTCCAAAGTTACTCTCTTTGGGACATGTAACACTGCAACCTATGATACATTCAGAAGACATCTTAGACATTTTCCAGAGCTGACATCCATTAGGAAAGAGAAAACGGGTTACAGCCTCTATATTGAGAAATATTTCAGGACAGCTAGGAATTTCAGGGTCATGATTTCAAAGACCACAGACGGTCTGTCACTCCTGCGGTTCTCTGGCACGTGGACCTTGCACGTGCGGTTTGGAAATGTGTGTGTCTGACACTTACAGAAGTGGAGGTCCCGCATTTCAGTAGTCACGCCGACCACACGCTGACAATTTTTGCAGATTCTAAAGCCTTGGTTCGGCATGATCGTGGGGCCCAGACAATGTTTAGCTGCAAATCGGAAAGGACAGTTTCCCCGCATTTGCTCTTTCTCGTGGGGCCTAACCTGCGTCTCCATTCTGACTGGGGTTTAAGTGCCTGTGGCCGGCCTCAACCTTGGGGTTTTTAAAAGGTCTCCAGGTGATTGGAAAGGGCAGACGCTTTAGGAGCCCTCGCTGGCGTGAGAAGGTGTTCGTGGGCCCTGACGTCACCCCAGCCTGAGCCCGTGTTCAAGCACCCGGGAGAGGAAGTCCAGACAGGGCTGTTCTTTGCGCTCAGGTGGCTCCTTTCCCTCGGACGCTCGTGGGGCCTTCTTTCCGGGCCCCTTGGCATTGTATTTGGAAACAGACCAGCTGTATCTGTTTTTCTACATTTGCTTTCTAGCATTTGTCCCGAGTGTAGACATGCCAGGTCCTCTGTGAGATGATAACTGGCACCAGCTACTCCCACCCCCCTAGGTTGCTCCAGTCACCCAGATGCATGCTGCAGGGCCATTTCGGGGTCCCTCGTGTGGACTGCTCAGGCTTTCTCACAGCTGGCTCTCTCTTTTAACTCAGTTTGAGTTGTTGTGATTGCATTCCGTGCTATTGCAGTAGCTTCCAAACCAGTGATGCTAGCTTCTCCCTCTTCCTGTCCGTCCTATTTTCTAATTGTTCCTTCTAAGTCCACCCTTAGCCCATCGCTTGCCTGGACTAGAGGTTTCACAGGTTCCCATTTCATCCAGGCTCAAGTTCTGACATTCAAGGGTTTCTGTCATCTAAAG
The DNA here is from genome assembly GCA_004026745.1 of Myrmecophaga tridactyla. NCBI lineage: Eukaryota > Metazoa > Chordata > Mammalia > Pilosa > Myrmecophagidae > Myrmecophaga > Myrmecophaga tridactyla. Next base: position 14,185 of record PVIY010043097.1, read on the forward strand.
TCTACATCTCTGACACCCTCTTCCCACTGCCCTCTGATGTGTGCCAGCTGCCCTGCCCCTCTCTCTGTAATATTCCTAGCACGTCCTGCTCATTCACACAGCTTGGACCAGGCTCTCTGCACAGAATGCCCTCTCTGGCCCTAGTTCAGTTTTCAAGGTTCAGATTGAAACAAGTAACTTCTCTGAACCATTTGTTTATGGCTCAGTGAATGAGCTTTTCTCTTTCTTAGACATACAGGGCTGACTCGGCTATGACCAGTGCAGCTGTTTCATCCTGGCTTGAAGGGAAGCACACGTGTACCTGTTCTATCCTAATTAGGCGCAGGTTGCGGCAGCAAGGTCGTTTTTGTAAACCCAGCTTTGCTCTTTGTGGCAGCTGGCCCTAGGCCCCCACTCACCTAACGGGTGTGTCATGAATTCCTGTTACTGGAAGGGCTGACCCTGAGACAAATGGCCATAAAAAAATAGGCCATTTTGCAACCTCTTCTTACATTAGATTCAACTCCTTGAATGTTTGGCCTGCAAATATTTTTCTTGGGGCCTTTCCAGTGTGGTCTTAAGAAAGTGAGATGCTAACAACACTGATTTCCCCGCATGTGATTTTGCAAGACATAAGCAAAAAAGGAAGGCAGGCTTCTCCGACTGCACTGAAATAAAATCTCTCCTAGCTATCTCGTCACAATTGTATTGCAAAATATAAATGCCGGCTTTCTAAACTTGAAAAGGAATCATTCCACGAAGTCAGCAAAACCATATTATTAAAATATTTGTTTGAATATAGTATTAGTAATTTAAAACGAAACCACACAACAGATTGTGTTTTCCTTCTGCATTTTTATTTTTAGTGACTTAGGAAACTATTGCAGTCTCTCTCCATTTCTGTTGCCCTTGTTTGACCTCCATGCCAGCAACCTGAAGTGAAGTGAATTGGCAATAAGGTTTTCAAAGAAGTGATCCAAGAAGAACTTATCGTTTAAAATGGGCTTTTAAAATCCTCATTTAGAAAGCAACGGAAGAGTTACATTGTTAAAAGTATCTCTGTGTCAAATGAATGCACCTTTAGAGTTTATTTTATTTTTTATTTTTATTTATATTTTTTATTTTTTGCATGGGCAGGCATCAGGAATTGAACCCGGTCTCTGGCATGGCAGGAGAGAACTCTGCCACTGAGCCACCATTGCACCACCCTTTAGAGTTTATTTTTTTAAAAAAGGTAGAGCTACCAAGGGTTTTGTCAGAATGGTCCCTCCACAAACTGGAAAGGGGACAGCATATCTTGGGCAGCAAAGCGGCTTCATATTTGCTTTTATCCAAGCAGCTTGTGCACTCGGGCATAGAGTGTGTGGATTGTGTGGTGGATTAAAAATGACCACGTGTCCTCACCACCCTCCCTCTGCTAAGGGGTGAGGTCTGTTTTCAGTCCTTGAGTCCAGGCTGTCCTTGTGCCTTGTTTTGATGACCCTGAAAGGGCAGGAGTGAAGCTGTGTAACTTCTAAGCCAGGCCTCCTGAGACGGGGCAGCTTCCGCTCCTGCCGTCTTGGACGCTATTACCCTGGGAGTCGCCCGGCCTCGCCTCTTGGGAACGCAGCAGCAGGGAGAAGAGAGACAGGGTGCTCCAGCGGCCAGCTTGGGGCCAGCCAGCCCCAGCCCCTGCCAACTGGCTGCAGATGGGGGGTGAGCCCCGTGCAGCCTGTGCCCCCGGCCCGGCCCCACCTGCCTCAGCCAGCTACAGCTCATGAGCAGCAGGTTTGGGGGACTGTTTGTTACTCGGCTGCAGCGTAGTGACCGAGATGGCTTGGTGGTTCTGGTGATAGAACTTCGAAGTCCGAAGAATAGCAAACTGAGCCGTGAATTTGTTTTTTTAAAAAATTGCATGGATTTGTTTCCAATCTGCTGCTTCTTCCTTGCTGATAAGAAGTTGGCATTCTCAAGCCATTTTTTCTGGGAGGTAATAAAGCCAGAGAAGCCTGCCTTGTAAAATTAAGAAGCTCTAGTATTAAGAGATATGCACAAATTCTTGTTATGTTCCAGACCATGTTCTAATCTCTAGAATACAGCTCTGAATCCAAGAGGCAGAGAAAGATTGTATAGGGACATACTAGGAAAAACAGTCTGATGGTGAAAGTGTTATAAATGAAATCAAGGTGGTCTAAGAAACGAAGCATGGCAGGGGCAGGGGGCAGCCCCAGTGTGTGGAGCATAGGCGCCATGGCATTGATGGCGGGAGCTCCGAGTGGTCACCCTGCGTGGGGGTGACAGGGGACGTGGCTGCGCCGGGCGTGCTGCTCCCAGGAGCTGCGTTTATTCCAAGGCAATGGGAGGCTCCCCGGAGCGGGAGGGGTGCTCAGGGTGCAGGAAAAGCAGCCAGGGTGCAGGGAGGGCTGCCCTAGAAGCGCTGAGGACAAGCGGTTCTCGTACATGTGCCGTTAACCTGTTTGCTTGAAAGAAAAGGATCCAAAGAGGGACCAACCACCAAAAATGCATAAAGGTAGATGGCAGGGAAGGAGCAAATGCGTGGGGCTCAGAGACGCTTGTGGGAGTGCTCTAAACGTCCCTTCACCAGGCGCGGCTGGAACACAGACAAAAGCGAATTGTTTTCAGTCACTCCGGCATTCCAAGGCTGAGAGCATATCCATTTACTACTCGTTTACTGACTAAATAACAAAGCCCCTCTCGTGTCTTACTGGGCTTTACAATTTTGTAAAGTCTGCATAGCACAACCAAATATGCATAAGTTTAGGATTTTAAAGATGGATTTGCTTTGAAAGCTCTGTTTTCTCCTTATTTCTGTTCTATCTCCACATATTAATTTTCCTTCAAAGCCAATGCTATAAACTTTGGAGGTGAGGCAAGTAAAATATTATGAACCAGAGAATCAATGTGTTTTATTTTATATCTTAGTGCCATGTGCCCTGTTTAAAGAAAAGTTTTTATTATGAAAGTTGAGAAAAAACTCATTGAAAGTTTTTTTTAATGTATGCATAAGTAGAGGCTGCCAAAATCGATCTGTAAATTGTTCCATCATCTTTAAGTATCTTATGTTTAAAAATAACTACACAAGGTACAATGTTCTCTCTTTACTTGTCCTCCCTAATGTTAGCTTTTAAAAATGCAATTCCCAAAATTCAGTAATGTGTCTGATAGCAGGCAGCTGTCAATCCCTGTAGCTGGTTTACTGACACAATTGCATTCTAGGTTTTCTATTAAAATCAGCAGCATTCTCATGAAATTAGGTTGTGTTACATATACTGGTGATTCTCTTTATTACCAGAGTGTATATGCTATGAACGTTCAAATTAATTTCCTTGATTGCTATTCTTTTTATGCTTGTTCTGTTTGAGACATGTTTTAATAATGAAACTGGTATGCTTGGAGGCAAGCAGTTGTATAAAATTCAATAAGAACGGAGGCATTTTTTTTTTCAAAAGGACACTAATTTGTGAAAATTGTTTGCTAAAATTCATGGAACATTTATGCCAACAAAATAAAAGTGATATCTGATAATATGTTATAGTTTCCAAAATAGATTCACATTTATCTCAAGTAGACTTCATCTCTGTTTTGTACTGTCATTATTTTTCTTCTAACTTCCACTTTACAGTCTTAAAACCAGAGCCTCAGAATGTTTACTCAATTTGAAAAGGAGGACAACAGGGTAAGGTACCATTAGATTCTGACCTGGAATCCTGCAAGCTCCTTTGGCAAAGGTCTGTTCAGCAGTTGATCTATTGATTATCAACCACTGCCTGGCTCCAGGGGGCTAAGATTTTTAAAGAGAAGGAGGATTTAGAAGAGATAAAATGAAAGGCTAAAGAAAGATTACATACTTTGGTATTAAATGAGTAATAATATGAGGAAAATATGGCCAATTAGAAGTCTGTTAGCAGGGTGGTGCAACAGTGGCTCAGTGGCAAGAGTTCTCGCCTACTGAGCTGGGGACCCGGGTTCAATTCCCAGTGCATGCCCGTGCAAAAAAAGGAAAAAACAGTATATTAGCACCCGTCACTTGAGATGGCAGGCTGGATGATTTGTGGTGGGGGACAGTTACCTTAGAAATGAGAATATTGACCAAGGGGCACATCTTGACAGAAAGATCATACAAATTCTTCCATACATTTAGACATGTGAGGATTCTTAACTGAGCTATAACTTTTAGTACTCTTTCTTGAGCGAATTTTTTCATATTTCTTTAAAAATTTTAAATAGTAGTCATTTTTTTTTCAATTTGTTTCTAATAAATGGGCCAAGACAGCGAACTCTACAGAGTTTTGAAAAGCTGTCCTATATTAGAAAGTTTGCCTGGTAATTTTGAGTAGCATTAGAGAATGGCATGAGTGTTCAAAGGGAATAAATCTAGGGCTTTTACAAATCCAAATTTAATAAAGGAGCTGTATGTGCGTATGTGGCATCTTCTAGCCCTTTCATGAATGCTAATTCTAGGAGAGAAATGTTTAAATTATCAATGTGTTTTGGGGGGGATCATCAGAACATCTTGGGGCTCTCCACATCATAGTGGTTTGCTTCCAACTGACTGGGAAAATGCACTGGGAAAATGCACAGAGCCGTGAATGTAGAGGAATCCCACGGCACTCTAAGGTGGACTTGCGTCTACCTGCCCCGTCCTACCTGCGCGCATTTGGGGAACTGAAGTGCACAGGCACACTGAGCCTGTGACGTCCTCTTGTGGGCGTGGTGTCTGCAGAAGTTATGCTCCTCAGCTCAGGTCTTCATCTGGGGCCCAGCCACGTGTCTTTGGCGAGCAAGTACTTAAAACCACCCACCTGAGGTGTGTTTTGGATCCTGTTGTTTCTGCAGACTTTTGATTTCTTCTGGTGTATCCTTTACTTGACACAACAGGTCATTGACTCCTAGCAGAAAGGTTCTTTAGAAGAAATCCTGAACCAAAGGGCTCTTTAGAAGGCACCTCGCTTAAACCTTCCTTCTCAGACCCAGAAACCAGAAATGATGCTGCTCTTTGGAGACACAAACTGTACTTCAACCCACATCTCCTTCAGGATACATGATTTTAAATGCTAAATTTGTGCATTTTAACAGGAATCGCTTGCATATTTTCAATATTTTTGGTCACACGGTTTTCTGCTTTGTTGGAGCCCTTGGAGACTCCTTCCATCTTGGCAGTGAACTGAGGTGTGGCCCTGTTGGAATGACCATCACCTACTGGTGTCTATGGAAGACAAGCCCAGGTGTGATCATTCAGGTGATGCTCTGCCCAGTTTCTCTCTCTCTGCCTCTTGGAGCCACCACCCCGGGCCCAGGACTAGCCTCCAGGGTTCTTTCTTGAAAAGGTGGAAGATTTCCACAGATAAATGAAGGTCTACTACATCCAGATGGCAAATAAGTTCCATTTCATTTAATAAATGAACCAACCTGAATACATGCAACACATCTCACATCGCCCAGTCTTGGCGATCACTTGGTGGAATTGTCACCTTCATTCTGTTATGATTTTGAATGATGACAAATCAGTGAGTTGTGCATTCTTAGCCACGCAGTCTGCCTACCTCAGAGTTGATGGGGGATGAGCCCATCTGTGAGAGGGACTGTTACCTGGAAAATGGGAACCATTCTGTAACAATGGCAACATTGACAAAATCCGTATTTTATATGTTACACAATATTCTCACCCTCACAAAAAAGTCAGCCATTCAAACACACACACACTTTCCGTCTCTCTGCAAATCTTATATTCTTGGGGGGTGGGGAGGTGACTTGACAACCCGCCTGTGAAGAACTGATGGATAAATTATGTTTACAAGAAACCAGAGTCAAGACGGGCTGGGGGTGGGGGTGGTAGACCCTGCGGCTGGCCGGAGAGCCACCAGGAAACGTCCTTGGGGACAGAATGCGGCCACGTGCAGGACACAGAGCGTGACGTGTATTAGGTGAGTGTGGCGAGAACAGGTGAAAGGCCGATAGGAACAGAGGGCAGAGGGATGCTTTCAAGGCTTCAGACGCCGCAGCAGTAAATTGAACCGTGTGCCACAAAATCCTCGTTCGCGTGGGAACATGGTGCCGCCGCAGCACCCACGGGTGCGCGGTGGCCGTGGGGGGCTCGTGCTCAGGGCGCGGGGGTGATTGACTAGTGCCCAGTATTAGCATTCTGGTGTTTCGGTGCTTTGCTTTAATGACGTTCTTCTGGCAGCCGCTGAGAGAAATCCAAATACTCTCACTGGCTTTTTGTTAGGAAAGAAACGGCTACGGCCCACGTGCGTGCGGCCCCCCGCGGATCCCCTAACTCTCAGGCAGTTGGCCCAGGGGGCATTCATCGCACGTCGCTTCCCACGGCCTCCGGTCCTGCCCCGCCGTCCCGCGGGTGGGGGACCCCTGGCAGA
>PVIY010043098.1:0-20517 GCA_004026745.1 Myrmecophaga tridactyla
CAATCCTGGCTTTCTCTGAGATGGCTGACTGGTTCCACATCTGGTCAAATCCTCACATGGAGCACTATTTTCTGGGGTCTCCATGTCTGGAGGCCCAGAATTTTCCAGAACTTCAATTTCTGTTTCTTTGTACCCAAGAGTTCAGTTTTCAGCTTATCTCTTTCCTGTCACATTTCACTATAAGCTGCAAGGAGAAACCGGGCTGCACTTTCAACATTTAATTTGGAGATCTCTTTTGCTTCTGCTAAATATCCTTCTGCTAAATATCCAAGTTCATGGCTTTTAAAATCTGCCTTCCAGCCAAAGCCACTAGTCAATTTTGCCAGATTATCTGCTATTTTAAAACAAGGATCGCCTTCCTTCCAGTTTGCAATAACACGTGCTTCATTTCTGTCTAAGGCCTCGTCAGAGGTTTCTTCAGAGTCTACATTTCTACCAAAAGTCTCTTCAAAACATTCTAGGCCTTCTCTATCAAGCTGCTCACAACTTTTCCAGAACCTTCCCCTTATCCATTTAAAAAGACATTCCAACATGTTTGGTATTGGCAAACTGCAGCACCACCCCACTCTCCGGTACCAAAATCTGTTCTAGTTAGTTACAGGCATGGTCTGTTCTAAGGCAAAATCTGGCTTTGGACCTTTGAAAATTCATAACAACTCTGTAAGTGAAATCATTTTCTTCTCCCCTGTGTGGGACATGACATCCAGAGGTCAAAGTCTCCCTCATGGATGGGAGATGTCTCCCAGGGATGAGTCTGGCCCTGGCACCGTGGGATCAACAATGCCATCCTGACCAAAAGGGGGAAAAGAAGTATAACAAATAAGGTATCAGTGGCTGAGAGAGTTCAGATATAGTCAAGAGGCTACTCTGGAGGTCACTCTTACACAAGCTTCAGTTAGACATTGCTACCTATCGTAGCTTTCCAACCCCAACCAAAAGCATTCCTGCCAATCCTAAAGAACACCTATAAGATTTTACAAAGGTTCTATGCAGTAGGGTAACTTTCCAGAAGCCTACAATCTCCATGTGGGTGGGTTCCTGGACCAGATAAGTCCTGAAACCCAGAGGGGCCAGCCTCTCCAGGACATCAACTAGTTCTATCCCCCATCCCATATTATCGATAGCACCTTCCAAGATGAATAAACTAGAATGGGCATAATCCAAATACCCCTAAAGAGTGGGAGAAAGATTAAAATTGAGGGTGGAGTTATACAGAGAAGGTAAGTGTGCAGGTTTGAAAGGATATATGGACCCTAGAAAAGCCATGTTTTAATCAAAATCCCATTTCATAAAGGTAGAATAATCCCTATTCAATACTTTATGTTTGAAACTATGATCAGATCATCTCCCTGGATGATGTGATTTAGTCAAGAGTGGTTGTTAAGGTGGATTAGGTTTCGACATGTCTCCACCCATTTGGGTGGGTCTTGAGAAGTTTCTGGAGTCCTATAAAAGAGGAAACACTTTGGAGAATGAAAGAGATTCAGAGAGAGCAGAGCAGAACGACATAGCCATGAGAAGCAGAATCCACCAGCCAGCGACCTTTAGAGATCAAGAAGGAAAATGCCTCCCAGGGAGCTTCATGAAACAGGAAGCCAGGAGAAGAAGCTAGCAGATGATGCTGTGTTCACCATGTGCCTTCTCACTTGAGAGAGAAACCCTGAACTTCATCTGCCTTCTTGAATCAAGGTATCTTTCCCTGGACGCCTTAGATTGGACATTTCTATAGACTTGCTTTAACTGGGACATTTTCTCAGCCTTAGAACTGTATACTAGCAACCTATTAAATTCCCCTTTTTAAAAGCCATTCCGTTTCTGGTATATTGCATTCTGGCAGCTAGCAAACTAGAACAGTAAGGTTTAACAAGTGAATATAATTGCTGAATTATTATATTGATATTTCTTTTAGTCTCCAGTATCTTAGAGCAGCTAGAAGTAAAAACCTAAAATTGTTGAATTGTAATGCATGCCAAACTCTGAAATCTGTTCTACAACTAATTGTGATATGTTTTGAAATTTAGTGCTTTTTCGTATATATATTTTTCACAAAAGGAAAAAATTTCAATTGTGATGATAAATGCACAGTTATATGATGAAAAAGAAGAATAAAAACAAGGCACATTCATAGAAGGCTAGCTTCTCACCCTGTTCTGTCTGCCTGATTCCTCCTTCCCCTAAGTGGTAACCATTTTTAAAGTTATGGGTTATCCTTCCATCATTTTTTTTTCTGTAAATAATACTTATCAAGAATAATCAAACAGTTTCCTCTTGATGTATAATCTTTTTAGTGGATTGTTATTTATTTATTTATTTTGGTGTTTTATTTATATTTATTTTAAAATTTTATTTAAATTTTAATCTAGCCTAGTGGCAGAGATACGTACACATAATTTACAGCATAGACAACTCATGGCATAAAAGTAGATCTCATACACCTTTGAGAAGAAGGTAAAGGAGTTGCCTTTTTGGAAGGTAATTTGGCAAAATTAATCAGAAACTGTCTTAGCAATTCCAACAAATATTTTAGCATGAATGTGCAAGGTTATATGTACAAGGATGGGCATTGTGGTGTTATATACAACATTAAAAGACTAGGTATGATCAAAATGTCTGTGAATAAAGTGCTCATTAAATAAAGCGTGGTACATCTGTACAGTAAAATGCTGTGCAACCATGAACAAAACAGTTCTATATGTTATCATGGAAAGTTCTCCAATTTATATGTGAGAAAAGGAAGATGCATAATAGTATACATGGTATGTTCCACTCATACATACACGTGCCTGGATACACCTAGGATATTCCTGGGAGGACTCACAAGAAACAGGTAAAATTGGTTGCTCTGAGAATGAGGACCAAGGACTACAATGTGAGGGGAGAGGAAGAGTACATCTCACTTTGTGTACCCTTTTGTTTACTTTGATGCTTTTTTTATTGTTGCCAAGTTTATGCATTATAATTTTTAAAATTTTTTATTTTTTATTGATATATTATATATTCACATACCATGTACTCACCCGAAGTGTACAATCAACGGTTCGCAATATCATCATATAGCTGTGCATTTATCATCACAATTGACATTTTTTTTCTTTTTTATGAAAACATATACACAAAAAAGCCATAAATTTCAAAGTGCATTGCAACAGTTAGCTGTAAAACATTTTTGAGTTTGATATGGGTTACAATTCCACAATTTTCATTTTTTACTTCTAGCTGCTCTAAGACACTGGAGACTAAAATAACTTTTAATATAATGATTCATCAATCATACTCATTTGTTAAACCGTACCTTCTCTGTATAACTCCACCATCATCTTTGATCTTTTTCCCATTCTTTAGGGTTATTTGAGCTATGCCTGTTATAAATTTTTCATGTTGGAAGGGGCTGTCAGTAATATTGAATAGGGGGATGGAACTAGTTGATGTTCTGGAGAGGCTGGGCCCTCTGTTTCAGGACTTATCTGGTCCAGGGACCCATCTGGAGGTTGTAGGTTTCTGGAAAGTTACTCTAGTGCCTGGAACCTGTGTAGAATCTTATATAACACCCTAGGTGTTAGGTTTGGCTGGAATGGTTTTAGTTGGGGTTGGCAAATTGTGATAGGTAGCAATGTCTGAAGCATCCATAAGAGTGACCTCCAGAGTAGCCTCTCAACTCTATTTGAACTCTCTCAGCCACTAATACTTTATTTGTTACACTTCTTTTCCCCTTTTTAGTCAGGATGGCATTGTTGATCCCCCGGTGCCAGGGCCAGGCTTATCCCTGGGAGTCATCTCCCACGTCACCAGGGAGACTTTCACCCCTGGATGTCATGTCCCAGGTAGGGGGAGGGCAATGATTTCACTTGCAGAGTTGGGCTTAGAGAGAGTGAGGCCACATCTGAGCAACAAAAGAGGTCCTCTGGAAGTAACTCTTAGGCATGCCTATAGGTAGGCTATGCTTCTCTTTAGTGGATTATTTTTAAAGGTTATTTATTCTTTAACTTTAATTTCATGAAGAATATGATCCAAATATAAGAAAAAAAACAATTTAAGGTTTTGGTGCAAAAACTTTGTTTTTAAATTTAAAAGGTAAATCCTTTCTGCTTGTTTCTAGCTATTGAACAAAGTTTTGATCAGAATGAGAGTGGGAATCGAACTTCAGTGGACCTTCGGATACGAAGAACCCAGGTTTGATATCAGCCTTATTTTGATAGGAAGGATGTTGGGGAATCAGTCCTTTAACTTTTTTCTTTCAAAATGTAAAATTTTGTTATGTGCATCTTCATGACATTCTACATATAAAGGATGTAGAATTTACAGACTGTATATATTTATTATGAAGAAAAAACTGTATTTAGCCCATCACAAATACATTCTGAAGAGCAGAGAATTACCCAAATCATTTTGCTGCTGGTGGTCAGGCCTCCCTGTTGGCTGTTTGTGGTGCTCAGAGTTGGCCACAGAGCGTTGACTGGACCTGACAGTTCGGTGGCGCAGGGCACAGGGATGGCCTTGGTCTACTTGGGTACCAGACACGGCCCCAGTCTTGGGTAGTAAAGCCTCTGTAGGGGGTGCAAAGGTAGTTCAGTGGTAGAATTCTCGCCTGCCACGTGGGAGACCCAGGTTCAATTCCTGGCCTGTGACTTCCCTACCCCTATCCCCCGAAAAGTTCAACAGATGGTGCTGCAATAACTGGATAGTCATATGGAAAAAGAATGAAATGTGACCCCCACCATAAAGCATACAAAAAAAAAAAAGCCTCTCTAGAGGAGTTTACTACCTGACCTCATCTGGAGATGGGGGGTGGAGGAAGGCTAATGATAGCCCAGTAGGGTCATTATGAAGATAAGTCAGCTAATCCGTAGGAACTTCTCAGCAAGGATTCTGGTACGGGGCAAGTTCTATAATTCTTCTTTGAGGAATAGTATAATAGTTTCAGTTTCTGAAATGTACTGTTTTATGTCTTACATGTAATTTGCAATAGATGAAATGACCGTATTACATTTTTCAAATTTTTTCCCCGTGTTATTAGCACTCAGTACTGTCTCGGAAATTTGTGGAAGTCATGACAGAATACAATGAAGCACAGACTGTGTTTCGGGAGCGAAGCAAAGGACGAATACAGCGTCAGCTAGAGATCAGTGAGTAAATGAAAAGGCTCTTTTGGTTAAAAATGTGGGTTTTTTTCTCTTAGAATCTCATTTCAAGGTACTTTAAATTTGAAGACGTTGTTCCATCTCTTTTTTAATTTTTTTTTACCAATATTGTAAAATATAAAGACCTGCTATTGTAACCTGTTCTTTGAATCAATTCAAGCTATTATTTATTTAAATCTTTCAGAAAATTATAGGTGAGTGAACTTTAAATTACTTTTAGTTACAATTGCTTTTAGGGTTTTAATCAACTTTGGGAAAGTTTCAGCCATTATTTCTTTAAATGATTTTTTGGTGCCCCACCACCTCCTCCCATCATGGTTGGAAGACAGTTTTCCCTGGGTCTCCAGCATTTCTGTACCTCCTGGAGCCAGGGCACTAACATACTAGTTAGCCAGTAAAATTTAACTTTGCAATCACAGCTTTAAATTATGTTGGTGGACATGGGAAGAACTTTGTTAATAAAAGACATGAACAGTTATTTTTAGTATTAATGATTATATTTTAAACTATTTCAAAACAGATTTCATCTTCCTTAAATGCAGGAAAAACTCAGGGAATCTTCTTATAGATCTGTTTTGAATAGATTTTTAATTTGCTTGAGAATTCTGTCTTCCAAAACAGTATACGATTAAGTAAATGAGTTTTGCAATTTACTGACTTTAAATGTATTTCCATTAGATGACATTTTAATAATTCACATAGCACGTGAATGGTTTTTAGAGTGTGTGAGTCAGTGTTTTTTAGTGTATTCAGAGCCGTGCAACTATCAGCACAATCAATTTTAGGAAATTCTCATCACCCCCCCAAAAACAGTGTCCGCATTGTCAGTTGCTTGCTCCCTGTTCTCCTTCCCCTGCCCCTGTAATCCCCAATCTGCTTTCTTTCTCTCTGGATTTACCTCTTCTGGACCTTTCATATAAGAGGAGCCCTACAAGGTGTGGTCCTCTTTACCTGGTTCCTTTCGCTCAGCGTGTTTCCACAGTTCCTCCACATTGTCGCAGGTATCACCACTTCATTCCCTTTTAGAGCTGGATAGTTCTCTGTTGTATGGATGGACCACATTCTGTCTTCTGTCCATCACTTGGTGGACACTTGAGTTGTTTCCACTTTGTGGCTATTATGAATTATGCTGCTGTGAGCATTCACAAATGATATTTTCATTATTATCATAGTTGTCCGTTTAATTTTTTAAAGCCATTTTATTGAGGTAAGTTCACATACCATACAATCCATCTACTGTATGCAATTACTGTTCTAGAATATTTACAGAGTCATGCTCTCCTCACTACAGTCAGCTCTGGGACATTTTCACCTTGAAGAGCGCTTGCTGTCACAGCTCCACGCCTCATCCTCTGGCTTTCCTCCTAGTGGAAATGAAGATTGCCTCTTCATATCTTTTGCCATTTTAAAATTAGGTTGTTTCTCTTTTTATCATTGAGTTGTAGGATCCTTTTATATATCCTCGATATTGAAACACTTACCAGATATGTAGTTTTCAGATTTTTTCTTCTGTTGGGTCAGCTGCCTTTTCACTTTCTTGACAAAGCCTTTGAAGCACAAAAGCATTCAATTTTGAGGAAATCCCATTTGTCTATTTCTTCTTTCATTGCTTGTGCTTTGGGTGTAAGGTCTAAGAAACCACCTCCTACCATGAGATCTTGAAGATGCTTCCTTACATTTTCTTCTCGGGTTTTATGGTCCTAGTTCTTATACTTAGGTCTTTGATCATTTTGAGCTAATTTTTATATGAGGTGTAAGATATGGGTCCTCTTTCATCCTCTTAGATGTGGATATCCAGTTCTCCCAGCACCATTTGTTGAAAAGACTGTTCTTTCCCAATTGGGTGAACTTGGCAGCCTTGTTAAAATCAATTGGTCATAGATGAGAGGCTCTATTTCTGAACTCTCAATTATATTCCATTGGTCAGTATGTTTGTTTTCATGCCATTACCATGTTTGTTTGTTTGTTTTTTATTACTATAGCTGTATAGTCAGGCAGTGAGAGTCCTCCAACTTCATTTTTCATTTTTCAACATGTTTTGGCTATTTGAGCCCCTTGCCCTCCAGATAAATTTGGTAATTGGCTTTCCTGATTCTGCAACCTAGGCTGTTGGAATTTGGATTGGGATTGCATTGAATATGTAAATCAATTTGGATAGATTTGACATCTTAACGATATTTAGTCTTCCAATCCATGAACATGGAATGTCCTCCCATTTATTTAGGTCTGCTTTGATTTTTTTTTTTTAGTAATGCTTTGCTGTTTTCTAAATACAGGTCCTTTACATCCGTGGTTGTTTATTCCTAGGTATTTGATTCTTTTGGTTGCTATTGTAAATGGATAGTTTTTCCTGATTTCCTCCTCAGATTGCCTGTTACTAGTGTTTAGAAACACTATTGATTTTTGCATTGCCTATTACTCATATATAGAAACACTACTGATTTTTTCATGCTATTCTGTAACCCATCACTTTGCTGGACTTACTTTCCTGTTAGGTCTAGTTCATTCATCAAATTATTCAAGTTCTCTGTTTCCTTATTGATCTCTGTCTAGATGTTTAATCACTGTGAGCGATATACCAAAGTCTCTGTCTATTATTTTAGATACATCTATTTCTCCCTTCAGTTTTGCTAGTGTTTGCCTCATATATTTTGGGGCACCCTGGTTAGGTACATTTATATTTGACTGTTATTTCTTCTTCTTGTATTGCCCCTTTTATTGTTATATAATGTCCTTCTTTGAGTCTATAATAGCTTTGCATTTAAAGTTTGTTTTGCCCAATTACCAGCTTTTTTTTGGTTACTGTTTGCATTGAATATCTTTATCAGCCATTTACTTTCAAACTATTTGTATCCTTGGGTCTGAGGCAAGTCTCTTGTAGGTAGTATATGGATGGCTCATATTTTTTTATCCATTCTGCCAGTCTATGTCTTTTGATTGGGGATTTAATCTATTAACATTTCAATATTATTACCATAAAGGCTGTATTTACTTCAACCATTTTATCCTTAGGCTTTTATTTGTCATATCTGATTTTTATCTCTCTTTTTACTCTTTTAGTTACCCTTACTGGTAATCTTCATTTCTACACTCTCCTCCAGGACTCGCTCTCCTGTCCTTTCCTTTCAGCCTGCAGGGCTCCGTTTAGTATTTCCTGTAGGGCTGGTCTCTTGTTAATGAACTCTCTCAGGTTCTGTTTATCTGTGAATATCTTAACCTCCCCTGATTTTTGAAGGACAGTTTTATCAGATAGAGAATTCTTAGTTCTGAATTTTCTCTTTCAGTGTCTTCAATACATCATACCATTTCCTTCTCCCCTCCCTGGTTTCTGATAAAAAATTGGAGCTTAGTCTCATCAGGCATCCCTTGTGTGTAATGGGTCACTTTTCTCTTGCTGCTTTCAGAATTCTCTCTTTGTCTTTGGCATTTGACATTCTGATTAGTATGTGTCTTGGAGTAGGTCTGTTTGGGTTTATTTGATTTGGGGCATAGTGTGCAGTTTGGACCTGGATATCAGTGCCTTTCATAAGAGTTGGGAAGTTTTGGCCATTATTCCTCAATTATTCCTTTTTCCCCCTTTTCCTTTTCTTCTGGGACACTGGTGATGCAGATGTTTTCATGTTGTCATTCAGTTCCCAGAGACCCTGCTCAAGTTTTCTATTCTTTTCTCTGTCTGTTCTTTTGTCTGTTCGAATGTTTATCTTGTCTTCTAGCTCACTGATCCTTCCTTCTGCCTTTTTAAATCTGCTGTTGTGTACCTCTAGTGTATTTTTTTTTCTATGCTGTATGGCGGGGGCCACATTTCATTATTTCTCCATGTGTGTATCCCATTATTGCAGCACCATTTGTTGAATTTTTGTTTGTTTTTTCTTTCTTTCTTTGCCCGTTTGTCTGTTTTGGGAATCAAACCCAGGTGTCCTGCATGGCAGGCAAGAATTCTATCATTTATGTATGAATTTTTTTCTGTTTTCTTCTTATTTCTTTTTCTGAATTGATGCAAATGTTCTAACAAATGATCATGATGATGAATATACAACTATGTGATGATATTGTGAATTACTGATTATAAAAGTAGAATGGAATGATCATATGGTAAGAATGTTTGTGTTTGTATGTTGGTATGTTTAATAAATAAAATAAATTAAAAAAAAAAGAAGCTGGAAATCAACAGAAATTGGAAGAGAAAACAGAAGACATGCCATTTGACAAGAAAGCCAAAGAAACAAGGATTGCCAGACAGCAAGAATGCTTCTGAGCCTTGAAGGAAGCAAGCCTTTAGGCCTTGGAAACCAAGATCCAATAAATTCCTGAAAGCCAAAAAAAAAAAGAATTCTACCACTGAACTACCCTTGTAACCCCCTATTTTAAAATTTTATCTGTTGGGCTTTCATTCCCTTAAGATCTGTTACATTTCCTGGCATTGTTTCAAATTCTGCTCCATGCTCATCTAGTATCTTCTTAATATCCTCTGTCCCCTTAGCCATCTCCTTGCGTTGGTTCAGGAGATTTATTTGAACAACCTTGATTAGTTGTTCCACACTCTGTCTCCTGACTTTTTGATTTGCTTCCTTGACTGGGCCAGATCTTCTTTTTTATATATATATATGTGTGTGTGTTTTTGCTGACGTCTGGGCATCGGATTATCTTGGTGAGTTTTCTCTGAAGGTCGGATTCTCCATCTTGTCAAAGATTTTGCTGTTGAATGGATTTGTGTTAATTTTCTTCTTTGACACTTGGTTCTTCAGTGTTAAGCAACTGGGTCAAGGCCAGGGACCCATGAAGGGGGTGCACACCAGCTCACAGGCCCCCGGGAGAAGGTCAGGAAAAGACACCAAAAAACCTTCAATTCCGCTCCCCAAGGGTGCACTTTCTTGGGCTGACCAGCCTAGGGCCCTCTGCCTAAAAACTGTTAGACGGCTTCCTGGAGGTGCGCATTCCTCACTGGCCAGCAGATGGCGTCTGTGGCCTCCTGTTCCACCCAGCCCTGGGAAGATGGAGACACCCCTGCAGACTCCAGACAAGGGTGGAGCTGTGCTGCGCTGGGGTGGGTTTAACTCCCTGTGGTCCAGCAGTGCAGGGTCACTCGCCAAATGCTGGCACAGTGCCAGACCACACCCACCTTGGGAGAGTGAGCCTCCACTGCCCTTTTGTTCTGGAGCTCCCTGCAGGCCGGAGAGTGGAGGACTGGGCACTTCCTGCCTCGAGAGTGGCAGATGGACACCAGGAAGCCGCAGCTGCCCCATCTCTTCTGTGCTGTCCTGGGAGTCACAGAGCGCTCCCCACCATCTCCAGAGCCCCAGATCCATTGTTGTGGACAGCTTCTGCCTGACCTGTCCATTTCTCCAGGACAGAAGTGAGCCTAGCTTCCCATGGGCCTTCTTGGATTCCCCAGTCTTCACTTATCCTCTTAATTTTGTATTTTGTGGCACAAACTCAAAAAATAGCTTTTCAGTTAGGTTATCCCAAACAGCAGTGAGATGTTTCTTAGAAATCATTAATATACTTAGCTCAAAAGGAAAAAATTTTAACTACCCAACCATGGAAAGTATTAAAGCATTTGATTCTAATTTCTTAGTCTCTATTTGTATCCATTTATAATGGGCTGAATTTTGTTTAACCCCTCTTTTCCTATAAGAAATTAATTTAGGAAAACTCATGTGGCAAAAGAATTATATCTTGATTTCTTCTTATGGTTGCATTTTCTTTAGTATTAAAATTAGATTTTATTCATTTCAGTTTAAAGTTTTTAATGAATTTTTCCAGTTTGTCCTATTTTTTAGTCTTGAGTTAATTTCTGTCATCATTAATGCTTGCCTGAGAAAAATATATTTGCAAGGGTAGACTTAATGAGATTTTTGTTGCTAACTTATGGTTGAAGAATCCTCATTTTAAAATAATGCCCCATTCTGTTGAAATTTTCAATTGTGAATCTTTTAGCTGGAAAAACCACCACTGATGATGAATTAGAAGCAATGTTGGAAAGTGGGAATCCCTCCATTTTCACTTCAGATGTAAGTTCTCATATTTCTGTACAGCTGCATGAATTCACATATATTATATAGAGAGTTATATATTTTTCTTTAACTTCCAGAACGTTCATAGCCTCATGAGTAATTCTCTTTTATTTTTGTTTTTCAAAGATTATATCAGACTCACAGATTACTAGACAAGCTCTCAACGAAATTGAGTCCCGCCGCAAAGACATCATGAAACTGGAGACCAGCATCCGGGAGCTGCATGAAATGTTCATGGATATGGCCATGTTTGTCGAGACTCAGGTACGAGCTGAACGCTTCGCTCCCTAACCTAGGTGTCTCACTTGGGTACGTATTAGGTTTGAGTCCGCTGCCTAGGAAGGCCATTATTTTGGGTCCGTTCTCAATATTCAGAGTTAATTGCAGTACCATATGTGATCTTTAAACCGCAGAAACAAGGACTCTAACAGCAGGGCCCTTGTTCTGGTTAATTCAGTTCAGCTGTGGCCTGTGACACACCTGCAGGCATCTTTGGCAGCCCACCGTCGTGTGCGCCTAGAGAATTTTTTTTTTTTGAATGGACAGGCACTGGGAACTGAACCCGGGTCTCCGGCATGGCAGGCAAGTACTCTGCCATTGCCCCACCATTGCCTGACCACTCCTGGAGAATTTTAAATGAAATATATAGATGTTAATAATAGAATTTAGGCTAAAAAAAGAGAGAAACAAATTAATATATCTATTTATAAACACATATAAATATACATGTTACCTGTATATACACATGTATACACACAGACACATGAATATTTATATACTATGAACTCAGCTGCATAAAACAGTATTCACAGAAGGAGAGAAATGTACCAACAGCATATCAATATTCTTCTCTTAAGGATAGTGAGACTGAGAATTTTAATGATCTTCTCTAAAATGTATATATTTTTCAAGTTTTCTTCAAGAAGCATACACTACAGTAATAGTTGGGAGAAATATTAAAAAATATATAACCTCCAAGGGAGCTGTAGTCCATGAGGCAAATGTAAGGTTGTTCCTACCAATGCGTTCCCAGCGTGCCCAGTGACACGGTAGGGAGTGAGTGGGTATGGGAAAGGCCCCACTGAAGGAACTGAGGAAATTAGTAAGATTTTTAGAATATCTAAAAGTCAATATCAGATACAAGAGGTTGCTGATCTGTTAGGTATGGGGATTTGTTCACTTTTACTTCTGTGCCTGAATAAGGTTCTACCGTGATTTTTCAAATACCACATGAACTTTTTGATTCAGTCGCTCACTGATGGTGTGGGCCAGTTAGAGTTCAGCTGACCACCGGCAAAGGTGATGCATTCTTGTCACACACACTCCCTACCCACCCTGAGTAAATCATTTCTTCACTCCGATGGAGATGGGTTTCAGTACATGTTTTGGCTGAAATAGTCATCCAAGAAGGCTCAGCTTTGATGGGCTTATTTTCTGTGGTCACCTGGATTATGTCAGCAGGACGAGAAATCCATCCACCTATAGGAGTCATTCTCTGCCTATCAGGAACCTATAGAAGGAGGTGGTTTCAGTGTGGTGAAAAATTCAGCTACCAGGCATTTGCCAGAGAACCCAACCACCACCCAGGGCTCGGGTGGAATGTGTTTGCTCCTCCTTTGTTTCGGGTGGGCCCGCTGCAGTCCAGGATGTAAGACACCACTGCCTTCCTGTTGGCAGGAAGCATTCCAAAGCACACCAGTTAGGCAGTAAGAGCACTAGACTGTTTTGTAGCAATTAAAGATTTTATGATATGTTAGGATGTAATTATAATTGTTCCATGCTGTCTATATTCAGGTAGGCTCCACTAGAAAAATCACTGTATTCTTAGATTCTTAGTTTCATTGTTTACCTTTGGAAGTCTAATTATTATTACCTTATAGAGACTCATCTATTTAAAACAGATGTCTAGTTGAAAATTTAGTGAGTTTAAATTTCAAATGAACAAGTTAATTGTCCGTTGTTCCTTAATGCTGCCTTCCTTGCTGCTGCAGATTCTGTCTGCTGGCGGACAGGACCCAGGTGAGGTGTTTTCTCCCCTGACATGTCACTGCGTTCATCTTCTCTTGCATTTTTGATCATTCATTTAGTCAGCTTAGTGTCAAACATAAGCTACATTTAGTTGACTGCTATTTTAAAGAAATGGCAATTACTTCTGCCACTGGAAAAGATGCCATTCTTTGTGTATCATATGTTTGTCTATAAGAGTAAAATATTTAACCTAGAGCTGGCTTGCTTTCCTTTTCTGTGCTCATCTTTAAAAAGACTGTTCCATATTAAAGTATATCCCAAATCTAATTGGTATGCCTTTCATCCTCAGCGTTGTTGACTGTCTCTTCTAGTTCTTTTTAAACTAGAAATTGAATTTTGATTGTTTTATATTGGCACATTTGCAGTTGTCTCACTGTTTATCATCCCCAAAGTGTGAAAATAAAAACAATCGGTACCCATTACATGCACATTATGCTGGTATAAAAACCTTATTGATGTTTGTGGGTATCTTCAGATACATAATTAAGTCACTTGAAAATGTTTTTTTATTTTATTTTTGTTTTTAAGGGTGAAATGATCAACAACATAGAAAAAAATGTTATGAATGCCGCGGACTATGTTGAACATGCTAAAGAAGAAACTAAAAAAGCTATTAAATATCAAAGCAAAGCGAGGCGGGTCAGTTTGGCTTTTGAGAATTATTAGTGCTTTTTACTTAACGTTGGGTTCAAGTTTTTAATATGTTAATGTAAGCTTCCTAATACATATTTAAAGAATAAAAGTTTCTTAATGAAAATGTTTTACTTTAAAATTGAAATTGTTATTTTTATTCACACTTTTAGAAATTTGTTATATAGATTATATTGAATATAAACCCTTTTGTGTGCTAAGTAATTGAAAACTGTCACAACCACAAGCCAGTGTCATTTCCCTTTCCTAGGTTGGGTAAGTTTCAAATTTTTACAGTGTTCCGCATTTCTTGGGTCATTATTTGGAGGGAGAAACATAACAAATTGGTTTAGAAATTCTCCTTAAAAATCACTGGCTATGCATTTTATGTAACGGACATTTTATTCTTTATTTAGATGATTTGCTTTATCTTTGGTTTGGAGTAACGAAGAGCCTTCTTTGAGACTGTGAACTTAAGATGTTTTGTAGAACTACATTTTAAGAAACTCTCAAAAGAAGGGGGTCTCATTCTGCCCAAGATCCACATACCTGACATTTAACGAGGGCTACCAAACCCAATCTGAATTTTTTGTTACTAGGGCTAACAGTGAAAACTTATTCTACTGACTTAGATATTTTTAGCTTTATTCCTCTGAAACTTGAAAGATTATAGGTTTTCCACATTGTCACCTCCTTTTGCTTAACATATAGAGATGCTGTGCACGATTTAAACTTTGTAAACATATTTACATATTTAAATCTGAATCTTGGGTGTGTATAGGCGTGGAGGAAGGTGGACACCAGGGCAGCACCTGGCCGTCCCCCCTCTCCTGGCCAAGACTGTTTGGGCTTCCGATGCCCGTCTTAGAGCCTGTTTCCCTAAGGAGTGTCAGAGTACACTGTCGGCAGAGGCTGTGAAGGGACGCTTGCTCAATGTGAGGGAAAGTGAAGTGTCAGGTTGTGTGCAGACGCACCAGAAATAATTGTACACGACATTCCCAAATAAAATGTACATAGGGCTTTGGTGCCAGCCTGCAAGCGTATCACCCTGCTGGTTCTGGGGCATCTCTAGATTTAATTATCTTTGCAATGTAAGACATGGTGCTTCTCTTTTGTTGTTTTATATAGTCTTAAACTGATGACCTCAAGGTTGAGGTGGCAGATAGACTCACATACAAAGTGCTTGGCTTAGTTCCAGTACAGAGTGGATTTGATTAAAAAGGGGCCTTCCTTCCTCACTGTGTGTCAGTTCAGTTAGGATTTTAGTGAAAGTTTGGCTGGTTTAATAAGGCTAGAGGTGATGGATATTGTAAATTTCCATTTTAACTGCTGAATGAGCCTAGTTTTCTAAGGTGGCTGAAAACCACACATAACCTTTAAAGTAAAGTGGTCAAAAATGTAGTGCCTATTTCAGAAATACACTCTTTTTGATTAAGTGCCTGATATCTAAGACAACACAGCTCTTTCAACTTCTCATGAGACACGTGGGTGCTTTGCCACGGCTTGTATCCTAAAGGCTGGCTGCTTATTTTTATTCCCAAAGGCTGATGGAGTGCTGTGGGCTGGTGTGGCCCCCAGCAGGCCAGGCAGCATCAGTGGAGTGATTTATTCAGTAGGGTGTGGGCAGGAGCAGCGGAGAATTTAACTGCCTGCATCAGACAGGCTGCAAAGGCCAAGCAGTGCCGCAGTGGAGGGGCTTGTTAGACAGATGGTGACCCGGCTCGCAGAGCTAGACAGTGGTGCCAAATCAGAAACTTATCAAAATCGTGCAATCATGCCCTCTCCCCATTGATTGAAAAACCACTTTCTAACTGTTGGATGACAGTTTGTCTGCAAAAAATTTGACCGTTTTAAATTAAAAATCACCTTTTTTGAGAACCTCAACTTGTCAAACAGGATTAAGCTGAAGCCATGGAAGAAATTTTAGAATGAGTTTGGGACCCCTTTTATTTTCCATGGGTTATATCTTTTAATGTGGCAGTAGGAAATCAACTGTGATCTCATCTGCTTGCTTTCCTTTGACAGAAAAAGTGGATCATTGCTGCTGTGTCGGTGGTGCTGATTGCCGTGCTCGCTCTGATTATCGGTCTGTCGGTCGGCAAGTGAGGGTGTGGATGGCACCCATGGGCATGCGTGTCTGCCAGTGTGGCAGTAAGTAGCCTGCTACCTTCCCCGCCTGCCCTGCAGCTGGGGAGGGAGGCCCCATTCTGCACATGAGGAGGCAGGCTGAGCGAGCAGCTTACCCCTGGCTTTGCATCTTAGGTGACAGGACCATGATTTGGAACGGGATTGACTCTCAAGGTGTGCTCTCTCCGCGAGGAGAAGGCCAGGCGTTTGGCTTGCACTAGTACCAGGATATTTAGATGGAAATGGTGGAATGGTAGCTCAAAACAAACTCTGAAATCTGTTCTGATTGAAGTGTTCTTTGAAAATCATTGCCTTTTTTCCTTTTCTTTGTATATATCTTATATTTAACAAAAAACGTTTAAAAAATGTATCAGTAGGAATTTTTCAGCAAATGAGAAATTCATTAGGGCTTTAAAAAGATTTATAATGCAACTGAGAAACAGCATTTTTGGAATTTTGTTAAGAACCCACAGGATGCCAAGTGATGGTGCCTTTTCCCTCTAGAAGCAAATGGATGTTCTGATAAGTAATGTACCCAGGCACAGCACTTTATGTTCTGACCCCCCCATCTATGACTTTTAGGGGTCTTATTTGATAATGGATTTATAATTTAAAGTATCTAAAATTTCAGGAGGATTTTGTTAGGAAATGGCATGGGTGATTTCTTCCTTGTAATGTACTACAAAATTAATTCATGTTTTTCTTTATTTTACAGAAAATGATGTTCATTATTATTTGTGTAATTATTTTGCTTGTGATCCTTGGAACTATCCTAGCAACGACACTGCCATAGCAACCATATCCCAAGAGCTATGTATCCTCGGAGACTCTGACCACATCTGCAACAAAACTGACTTCCTCTCATTTCATGAGTGAAGCTTGGGGGTTGTGGCGTATGGTATTGAGTGCTGATTTTTTAATTAATGAATTCAAGGAGAAAACACAACAGAATGTATATTGCTCAGTGAAAATACTGTCAGCAGGATGGATGTGAGGAGTTAACCCAAATAACCTTGAACTCTAAACATACCATAAAAATTTAACAATGTGAAACTTGTTTCAGTGGCCTTAAAATAAGAAATTACCGATGATTTAGATTTTTTATATTTCAGTGTTAAACAATTTATGTGACGTTTAATTAGGAATACTTTATGTTAGGAAACTATTAGACTTCAGATCTAGGACATGATATCCTCTCCCTCACCCAGCTAACATATGCAGATTAAGAGACTTTTTTATACTATGTTTAATTCGTGTTTATTTCGTTTGTAAGAATAATTTTTATAAATCTCAAAGGCTTTTTTTAAAGATATATCTTTAATTTTTAATGCTTATAGATTAACTGTTTAATATATGAACATCTTAATTTACCCCATTTTATATAGTATATATTGCTTTTTAAGTGAAATAGGAAGCCTTATAATGTTAGAGCCATCTTTGTACATTGTTTACACAGCTTGCCCTTGTCATAAAAGATATTGATTGCAAAGCACCCCCAAAAGCCTTTCAAGTGCCTTCTGTTCCTATTGATTTATAAACGTTAGATGTGTCTGTGCCCCTGCAGCAGAGTCTCTAGGGTAATGTATTTAGCTCCGCTCTGCCTGCCCCATTCCTCGGGATAAAGACAAGTCTCCTCTTTGTTCACAGAAAATGCTTGTGCTTCCCTGTTTACATGACTAAGGTCTGAACTTAAGGTTGGTGATGAAACCAAGAGTTAGTGATCTTTAATTTCAAGAAAATTAGTTCTAGACATTAAATGATTATTTTAAATTTAAACATTTGTAAAGATCATTTAAAACGTTCTTGTCAAATACGTAATATTCTGCTGAACTTTAAAAGTGAATTCTCAAAGTCTGTAGGAATTTATGATAAACATTTTTATTGCTCATTAAAGGTTTCTTAAATAATGATTTATTTTAGGCTTGTAAATGCATGAAACCTTATTAGTTTCATCTACGACGGTAGCCAGTTCTGCAGAGGTGAAATGAGCACGTGCAGGACCTTCCAGAATGCCGTTTCCCTTCACTCCTGCTCTGCTGTTGTGTGAGCAGTGCCCGCATCTTAACGCTGTCTGCTGTGAAAGTTAATAGGCGTGAGCTTGATTTGAAAGAATAAGTGTGAATCATCTTGAAGAGTGTAGAAGCTGTGAGTGTAGAAACTGTGTTCTTTATTTCATACAGTTGTGAGTCGCACTCATTCATAATGCACACACCTTACTAACTCAGAGTGAAGCCTTCTGTGCATTGTAGTTGCCCGCTGGCCGTCACTGTGTACTCAGAACGCTAAGGGGGTTCTCCGGCCCTAACACGTCTTCAATAGCCTGTCAGTTGAATAGCTCACTGACCTGCAGTTAAATTGAATATATAACTTGTCTCTAAGGGGGTTAAATATGTAGAGATCATGCTTGTATTTCTATAACTTTATACATTTATTTTTCTGTTTAATTATGCCCACATGTGGAACTCTGCTGATTTCTGTCCCACTTTTTTGTCATGGTTGGTCTTCTTTGCCCTGGCCTCTGGTGGCCGACTGACCTCATTGTACTGGCTGAGGCCACCACTCTGGGGTTGGGAGGGCTGCTGGCCGTGTGGGGCTGGCCTCTGGCCGGCTGCATGACTTGTGTCTCCATATTGAAGTCAGTTGTTGAATGGTACACCTCTATGTCCAGGCCTCAAAAAAATATATGTACAGAGTCATTTGTTATGCTTTGGCCTTTCTTAAAATAGTTGATGTTTACATTTTAAAAAAAATTTGCAGAGTATCAAAAAAGAAGTACTCTGTTGTGTCATTTCTGGAAAGAATTTGGAGAGATATTTTATTGCATATTCATCAATAAACCGTCCTACTAAGAAAACTACTCTTACCTGTGGCTATTATTGCTTGTAATAATATAACATGAATTGATACTTTTAGGTGTTTTTTATAATTATTTGTGAATATTTATTCATTATTGTTATTATTTTGATAACCTTCTTTTGCTCATGTCTCATGTCAGCAGCATGTATTTAGAGACCCACCTGAAGTCATGTTTTTTACCACAAATGCCAAGTCAACAAATTTGGGCAAAGTACCAGACCTGGCATGCTGTGTCATCTTGACAGGTTCTCATTAACATTAACTTGGGGAACCCTTTCCCTTGTGTCTGTGTTATCCTCTATACTTCTATATTTTTCTTTTTTTAAAAAAAATTTTAATTTTTTTAAACGTAACAGCATACAAACATGAACATTCTTACCATATAATTATTCCATTCTTGGTATATAATCAGTAACTCACAATATCATCACATAGTTGTATATCCATCACTATGATCATTTCTTAGAACATTTGCATCAATTCAGAAAAAGAAATAAAAAGAGAAAAGAAAAAAACTCGTATATACCACACCCCTTACCCCTCCCTCTCATTTACTCTAGTATTTCCCTCTACCCAGTATATTTCAGACTTTGTTTCCCCTATTTTTTCTATACCCCTTACCATTCCCTTTCATTGACCACTAGCATTTCAATCTACTGTATTTATTTTAACACGTTCCCTCTATTACTTACTTATTTTAATCCATATGTTTTACTCATCCATCCATACCATGTACTTCTATACTTTTCCTAATCTTCTTTCAGATTTTTTCTTACTAAGTGGAATTCCCTTAATTCCTTAACCGTTACTGAATTCTAACCACGTTGGAAAGCGATGTTCAAAAACCAGAATTAAACAGACGTGCACACGTGTGCACGCACACACACACACACACACACACACACAGAAGGAAAAGATGGTCCTAGAGGTCATTAGTTTGTGAAGACAGTTTTCCTGCAGTAATTTCAACCTCCCACTCCCATATCTCTTCTATAATGAATCTCCATCAGATTTCAATCTTGATATACTTATTCAATAATTTACTGTTCATGCTTTTTTAAAACAAGCAACAGTTTAACATTCAAGTGAACGTTTATGAATTTCTTCAACCATCTAAACTTCATCCTTCCATGAGTTTCAAAAGTAGGGCACATTGGCTGCAGCCCAGGAGAACTTAGAAGAGAGACTGAAAAGAGTTCCACGGCCCCATTCAGGAAGTCACTGGCTTACCAGTGGGGAAGAGGAGAGGCGCCAGGGGCCCAGGGGCTCTGGGCAGGTGGCCCAGACTGCTGCAGTGAGCCGAGGGACACAGCTCCCCTGTGGATACAGAGCAGTCCCGGGGGGCTACAGTCTCCCTGGCGGCGGCGGAAAGGCCTAGCGTGGGTTTCCCCGTTGCTTTTATAGAGTGCAAAATGGGCATGGTCAGTCCTAGCAGGCGGCACACAGGGTTTGTTTGGTTAAATTCTGGTTTCTGTGTTGGGTTGGGAACATGGCCCTGGGTCTAGGCGCGGCGAGCGCCATGCTAGGACACGTAGGGTCTCCCTGTCATCCTCAGGAGGCTCCGAGGAAGTGAGCCCCTTGCCTTTAAGATGCGGGGCCAGCCAGTGGCCTACGGGTGCGAGAGTGTGGCACACAGAGCCCTTGCTGGGCAGTTAGGTGAATTCAGGGCGACACGGAGTGCACTCCTCAGCCTGGGCAATGGGGCAGGAGGCCGGGGTGGAGAC
>PVIY010043099.1:0-20442 GCA_004026745.1 Myrmecophaga tridactyla
GGCACACATACTTCAGCATTGTTCCACAATAAAAAATTGAAGGACCTAAATTTGCAGCACATTCTGTAGCAGTTCAGCTGCTATACAAAATTCCTGGGCATTCTTAATACTTGACTACGGAATATGTGCACAGGGAAAGGATGTAACATTGCACTTTATTAGTACTGTATTGTAAGTGGAAAATGCAATGTCTTAAATAAAACTATTTAAAATTGGCACAACACAATTGTCTGACTCCATGTTAAAAAGGTGGTAGCAACAGGCAGCATTTGGTTTTTCGGGGTTGGAATGCCTGCCTGGTCTGAGTCAGAGGACAGTGGAGAGATTATCAAAAGCTGCAGGTATGTAGTGTATACATTCCTCTCAACCTAAGCCAGTTACCTAAGGACACGTTAAAGGTTAAGCTGGGAGGTGATTGGGATGTGTAGCTGTCAGTGAATTGAAATGGAAGGGGAAGGTAGTCAGGTCTTGAACACCAAACCAATTTGAATGTGAAGTAGCTGGTTAAATTTTACTGAAAATATGGCAAGCTTCCAAGTCAACTAGTGTAATGAGGAATCTTGGAAGTGCAGAGGTCATTTCTTCAAAGGGGCTATTTTGTCACTTGGGAGATGTGATGGAGAATGATCCTCATAAGTGGAGCTTCAGCATGCAGATTCAGTGAGGCTGAATGATAGCATCACCCAGTGGCAGAGCTGACAGTTTGGAGAGAATGGCATTTTAATCATCTTCCATGTTGCATATTCATGGTTAGGTCATTTAATCACCTATAATCCAGCTCCTACAAGTTTAAGGCACCAGGCTGCTTTAGGAGTGAAGACCCATTTCCCTTGATGGTTCTTTGCCAGCTTGCTTATTGGTGTGACGTTTGATCAGAACCGAATGAGTTGACAATGGAACTCAACCCTGAGGTCTGAATTGCAAATGTCCTTTTCACTGCCTTGAAGGCAGGGAATTGGATTAGAGTTCACTGCTAAATTTGTAAAGTAGCTTGATGTTAGCCTGCCACCTGGTGGTCTGAATTGTGGCTGTGTTTTGGTGAATACCCTGCCTTCTGCAGAATTGGTTTTTGAGTGGCCTGACGAAATTACATAGTTGAATAGCAATGTTACCCAGTAACTCAAAGATAGGGGCTCCGCTTGGTGGGCACTGCCAAGAAAGTGTGTTACCTGAAAGCCGTAAATTTTTTTCCCACTGAAAGGTTTTTCCTTGAAAAGGGTTATAACACCAGTATAAGTACCTTTGGCTTGGTCAACATTTTAACATTTGGGGTCTTCCCATGGATTATATAGCACCAGGCATGGACTTTGGAGGACGAGTGAGAAATGAGCAGTCTAGCTGGTGGAAGGTTTCAATGGTGGCTACTGAATTCTCAAATCTATGAACTTAGTGAAACTTGAATAACCATTGGACTGAAATGTCTGTCTTAACACAGGAAAAACTACATTGCTGGACCTGTGTAACAATGGGGAGGGTGGGCGTTCACACCTTGCTAGATATTCTTCAGTACTCCTGGTGATAAAATACCAAGGCTGAGTAATTCCAAAACTTCACAGCCCGGGTAGGGAACCCAGGCATTCAAATTCTGGTAAACTTAAACCTGGACTTTTCCTACTACACAGGAAAATTAAGTACTTTGTGAAGAGATAAATCCATTCAATATAATGCAAGCAATACAAACCATTCCAATTCATACTCGAGTTTTTTTTTAAGAAATTGGAAGTTTTGTAAAAACTCACATGCGTGCAGTATGTGCTTAATAACTTGGTCCCACGAGATCATCTGAAATTCCGTTTAGGTTCACTGTCACCTCCTTAGTACTTTTTTTTTTTTTTGGTGTTTACATTTGGAAGTAGAAGTCTGCTAGTTGGGGATCCCAGCAACTCAAGAATCAACTCTAGTTTTTCATTTGCTTAATTTTGTTTTTCTGTTCCTGCTGCAGGCTAGGACTAAATTGAGGGGATACTAAAACTAGTAAGATGTGTTCCATCCTCAAATGCCTGCAGTTGAGCAGGAACCACAGGTGAGATGAATTGAGGACAATTGCAAAGTCACATTAGAAAGTGAAATAGCTTTATGATGGTGGTGGAAAACCCTGAAAAAGAAAAGTATTGTAGATTAGTTGCTTGTTAGGTTAAATAAAAGAAGAAAAGGGAGAGTCTACCACTTCAATTTGGAGTTGATGGATGGCTTTTGCTTCCCCATCAACTTTATAATAGAAGAATGGTTGGATGGCCTGGCTGTGCATTCATAAGTCTACAAACAACAAAAACGGTGGCAAAAGCAATCTCATTTTTGCATGAATTATTGTAAGGAAGCTGTTGTAAGAAATGACATAACCTACACAGCAGTCTCATTTTGCACAGTGGTTTGGGAAAGGATACAAAAAAATTCACTTGTCAGTTACTGATCCAATTTTGAGTTAGGTGCTGGTTTCTGCTGAATTTACCAGGCAACCAACATGATTAGGTGTGTGTATGTTTTAAATATGATTGTCTTAAAATGTACTTTTATTAATGTGGTTCTCAGGTTTTTACTCAACAGTAACTATTACATTTTTATACAAGAAGGGAATAATCTTTGTGTTCAAAGCCACAGCAATCAAATTATTCCCAGGTGTCACACTTAACATACTTAAAATGTAAAAAAAAAAAAAAATAGAATGGCTGCAAACAATCCCTTGCACAAACAAAATTTATTGAATGCTTGTAATATTTCAGACCCTGTGCTCCCATAAGAAAAGTGGACTTTTTGATTCTAGGGAAAAATTAGTAATTGGTAGGAAATAAATAGAAAAGGTTGAGTTTTTTCATTTGTCTGTATACTGGGGTAAGGACATCTTTGTCCGCTAGATGGCAGTAGCTATTTATAAAATGACTACTGGTGTAGCTGGGGGAAGCTGCTGGAATGTTTTTGTTAAGGTCTGGGCTTTTTGTTTTGCAACTGCCTAACTGGAAACAAAGCAAAATATCCACGTTCACATTTTCCAGGCAAAACATTGCCAGCTGGGCAAAGGCCATACTGACGGGTATGATGAGTAGAAGCCTCAAGGTACTTATGGGGCGAGATGGGCTACAGCCAGAGTTTTGGCACATAGGTGGTTAAAAATATATTAATGGAAAGACAAATAGCCTTTCCTGACCCACTTGTGTTTTAAGTTCCAGTGTCATTTCCCTTACCCACCCCTGAAGGTCTGCTTGAGACTGATGTCACTCATGTGAATGCTTGACCTGAGAATGCAGGCACATCCACACACTAGTATATTCCATATGTTTGGCATATTATAAGTACATAGTCACCAAATAGATGAATGAATAAAAAGGGGTGGAGCGGGCACACAAGAAGGGTAGTGGTAGGATGGGCTCCCTTTGGGTATGTATGGTCATGATCATGACTCTAGACTAGATGGGTGAGAGTGTCTAGCAGGATGAGCTCAGGATCTCTGCTACAGTTGGGCCTTGCAGAGTTGGGGAGCCATTAGGGTTACATAAGCTGAGGAGGTAATTTCCTGGAGCACCTATGGCCAAATATAATTTGGCAATAACAGCACTGCTGAAATCTTTATGAGGCTAAAGGATCATCACCTGATGTCTCTGGATTGCCTCTGAGGTCTGGGAGTGAGTGGGGTGAGCCAAGGCAGTGCAGCTTTGCACTTGAGAGGTCAGTGGGACAGGACCTGTCTGGAGCAATGGGGGCCTGTCTTAGGAAGCCAGGTCACAGCAAAGGACATTCCAAGAATGCAGTCAGTCCCAGAGTCTTAGGAGACTGCAAATCTTGTATATGTTAGGCAGGGGGTACTTAGATAGGATACAAAAAGCACAAACAACAAAAAATGAGATAAATTGGCCTTCATAAAAATGAAAAACTTTGGTGCTTCAAAGGACACCATCAAGGAAGTGAAAAAAAAACGATTAGAGAAAATATTTGCAAACCTTAGTCTGATAAGGAACTCATATGTAGGACATATAAAGAACTCTTAGATTCAATAATGAAAAGGACAGATAACCCAATTTTTAAAATGAGTATTTCTCCAAAGAAGAGCTATAAATGGCCAATAAGCACATGAAAAGATGCTCACCATCATTAGCCATCCAGCAAAATACAACTTAAAACCACAATGAAATATCACTTCACATCCACTAGGATAGTTATTATTTAAAAAATGGAAAATAACAAGTGTTGGTGAGGATGTGGAGAAATAGAAACCCTTGTTCAATGTTGGGTGGAATGTAAACTCGTACACCTGTTGTGGGAAAGAGTTTGGTGTTTCCTAAGGAAGTTAAACATAGGATTTACAATATGACATAGCAATTCCAATTCTATACATATATATTCACATGACCTGAAAATATGCCGGCACAGAATCTTGTATGTGAACGTTCATAGCAGTAATACTCATTAATAACCAAAAAACGGCTATAACTCAAATGTCCATCTGCTGATAAATGGATGAATGAAATGTGGTATATACATGCAATGGAACATTATTCAGCAATAAAAAGGAATGAAATACTGACTCGTGATACAACATGAATAAACCTTGAAAACATGTTTTATGAAAAAAGCCAGTCACAAAAGATCACATATTGTATGATTATATGAAACGTTCAGTATAGGCAAATCTTTTCAAACAGACAGTAGATTGGTGGTTGCCTAGGGCTGGTGGAGGAGAAAGGGAGCCAATAGTGAATGGGTATAAGGATGTGTTTGGGGGTAATGAAAATGTTCTAAAGTTGATTGTGATGGTTACACAATTCTGTGAATGTACTAGAAAATGTTGATTGTGCACTTTTAATGGGTGAATTGTGCAATATGTGAATTGTGTCTCAATAAGTATCTCAATAAAGCTGTTTATATTTTTTAAAGTAAGAAAAGGAAAGAGGTTGCAGATCTGGCTTCCCACAATGAGTGTGTGTGTGTATGCACATGCACATGAGTGTGCTGGTAATTGGGAAGATGGGCCAAGAGGAACAATAGAAATCTAAGAAGGAATTGAGTAATCCTGCCTGGACTGTTGTTTTCTAATCTCTAGACTTCAGTTAGAGGCATCATGAATTCTCAAACCAGGTGAATGCAAGTCCCACACCCAGGCATTGAAAAAAATTAGACTGGACTAAAAAGAACGCAGGCTGCAAACAAGTAACCACTTTTAAAAGCTGCTGGAAAAATTCCTCAAAAGCTTTTCCATTGTTTGTTGACTTAGTATTTCTCTAAGAGACCTGCTCTGCCCTTTAGCAGGTATGTAGCCTTAAGCAAATTAGTCTGTTTGAAGTTCAGAATCTTTACCTGGGAAATGGGGGGATAATACTCAACCTTTCCATTTGCTTTGACAATTAATGAACCAGTATATGCAGAGCATCTAGTTCTGTACCTGAGTCATAGAAGTGATCAGTGAGTATATAATTAATCACATCCCCTTATCACTGTGGTGGCATACCTTCTCTTGCTCCTGCACAAAACCAGAAAGTAAGCCCCAGACCAAATGCAAATACCTGTTCTTCAGTGGGACCCACAACAAGGCCTTCTAATTACAGTCGCGCCCACCACAGGCCGCCTGCTGTGGGCACTGTTCCCCTCCCTCTCTCCCTCTACCAGCTCATGGTCCCTCCAGATTCCCAAACAATGTCTAATTCTATTATTCCCAGTGATTTCCCCGTGGGCAGCAGTTTATTCCTGTCATCAAGTCTCTGATGAAATCTTTAGCTATGAAATGTTTAGTGCAATCCCAACAAATCGTGTATAGTGTTAACATGTCACAGGCTGCCTGCGGCCTGCATTAGGGTAGTAATTTAGAGGCGAGAGGAGTGGTAATATAGAGCTAGGCTTCTTTTGTGAGCTCGCATTAATGCTCCAGCCTCCGATGTCAATTGACAGCCCATCGATTTGGGCTAATAGTGCATGGAGGGGGCCGAATTGGGGCGAGATAGGGAATAAAGGATATCGACAGTCAGTCACCAGGATCCAGGCAGCTTTTAATCTATTATTGCCCTCCTTTAATGCAACTTCAATGTCAACTGCATTTACTCCACCGGCTCTGCCTGCTGCGCCCAACTGGGACGCCAGTGGGATGCCGCCCCCAGAGTGGCCCAAAGTTCCCTGTATTGATTCTTTGATGCTCTGGGGTGTGAATTATAATTATTTCATTAAGCCCTTTAATGGGTATCAACTAGGAACCTTCCCCAGCCCAGGCTGGGGTGACCAGGGCGAGGTTCACATCATTATGCTGCGTTCATCTCATTGCCACCAACCGTCCCTCTCTCGACCCTCATTTTTTTCCTCCTATTATCGCGTCTGTGGTTTTAGTGGGAAGCTGGTCGATCTACTCCCAGAGAGGACTTGGGAAGGGGAATTGGCTAATTTGGGGAGACTGGAGGAGAGGCTACAGTTGAGCAGATGGCAGTGTTGGCTCTTCAGACAAAGGGACTAGCTAATCACTCGGTTAGAGCTACTGTGCCCACTTCTACTCTGTGCTGAGAGCCAACACCGGAGGCCTGGGGGTGAAGTGTGAGATCTTACAGCAACTTTCTCATGTGGCTTTCAGTCCTGCCGTAGGAATATTCCATCCTCATGTAAATCATTCATCATTAGACTAGGCGTTGTAGATACATAGGAGTGCAAAGCACTTTCTCAAAGAACTTAAACTCTACTGAGGGGGAAGGGGATTCAGAAGTAAATTTATAGCAACAAGACACTGGTGAGTGTTGAGAATGGGCAAAGTAAGGGAATTGACCCCACGGAGGGCCACTTGACTCAGGCTTGGGGGTAAAGGAAGAACAGATGCCTAAGCTGAACCTGAGGAATGGGTAGGCAGTAGCCAGATGAAAGAAAGGAAGGGCAAACTAATCAGAGAGAACAGCCTATTTAAAAGGCCTGCAGGTGAAAGAGAAAAGTCACATGACATTTGTGGCGTTTCAGGTGTTTGAGCAAGGCTAAGACTTTGTATGAGGTAAGGAAAGTGCCCCTTCCAAGTGTGTCTTCTTACCCACCTCCCATTGCTGATACATTTCATCAGGAGCTTTAAGAAAGTTCTCAAAGAGTCCCAAGTGACATTTTGCATCATTTCATTTCTGTGAACAGAATGGTAAGAGTCAACATCCTTGATTCTTTCCAATCTTAGGAGGAAAGCATTTAATATTCCACGCATAAGTATGTTTTTGCTTTAGTCTTACAAAATGCCTTTCAACAAATTTGAGTTTTAGTATAATGCGTATATTACAGGGTATTTGTTGAGAATGCCAACGTATCCATGGCAAAACTGCCAGCAAAGACAGGATGAAGGAAGAGGAGGATTCATGCAAGTAAACATAGAAACTCAAGACTTTGAATTAGTTTTACCTTGGTATCTTCTGTAGCTCAGGGTTTTGCATGTGGTAATTACTTTAAGAGCATCTATTGAACTGAATTCAGTAGGATGGATACAAAAAGAGACAAATGGGTTTAAAGGAAATGCCTGAAACTGAAGTAGTAAGAAATCTTGCAAGATGTAACCATCAGAGACAGCCCACAAAGAATGGACTAGACAGAGCCAAGAGAAAATAAAATTTTCAGGATGGGATTTGTGGGTCTGGAATCCTGGTCATCTATTCATTTTTCAAAAGCTAGTTGAAATATTCCCTATCTCAGCCTTCATAAAATTGAAAAGAGTTAGGGCTTTGCTCCGGATTAGGCTTTGGTTTAAGAGAATGTTGTAGTTGGTTTGATCTTTTATCCAGACCACTAAAACCTTCTCCATATCAGCAATAAGAATGTTTCACTTTCCTATCATTCATGTGTTCACTGGAATAGCACTTTTAATTTCCTTCAGAAACTTTTCCTCTGCATTCACAACTTGGCTGTTTGATGCAAGAGGCCTAGCTTTCAGCCTGTCAGCTTTCAACATGCCTTCCTCACCAAGTTTAATCATTTCTAGCTTTTGATTTAAAGTAAGCGATGTGGGACTCTTCCTTTCACTTGAACACTTAGAGGCTGTTTTAGGGTTATTAATTGACCTAGTTTCAATATAGCTTCTCAGAGAATAGGGAAGCATGAGAAAAGGGAGAGAGATGGGAGATGGTACTCCCAAATAATTGCAATACCGATTCGACCAGTTTTTAAAGGACATTCTCTCCACTGAAATTCCTAGTGTGAATTCTGGTTTCCTAACTGGACCTACCCTGGCATAATTACTGTCAGGAAAGTTTTTATAACAGCCTGTTAGACTGGTTAAAACCAAACATACAATTTGGGAGATTACAAGGACTTCATCTCTAAAAGCATGGGATTCAGAATTTGTAGACTTCAAAGTATCTTGAGAAATCATCTATTGCACTCCATTATTATATTAGAAAGGCTCAGCATTGTTCTGCATCACAGACTGTAGAGCAAATTCGATGGTGGGGTCAGGTTTGGGGCTGCACACCTAAACTCCCAGTGCTTTAAGCCCAGTTGAGTAGGACTGTCATGCTGAGCGTTCAGTTCAGGATATCCTCCTATTTCACACCTTTCATTTCACGACCAACACCCCATAATGTTATTGTGGCCACAGTAGAAGATGCCTCTGGGTTTTACTGAGCATGCTAATTGAAATCCCAGGCTCTGGGCATGTCAAGAAGAGGTCTGACTAGCCCATTTGGGTTTGCTGCAGAGTCAAACACGGCAGGTGTGTGTGTTTATGTGTGTGTGTCTGCATATAGGAAGGGGTTACATTAGATTATTTCCACCTTCCCTTCAGACCCCCTCCCA
Source organism: Myrmecophaga tridactyla (assembly GCA_004026745.1). Lineage (NCBI taxonomy): Eukaryota > Metazoa > Chordata > Mammalia > Pilosa > Myrmecophagidae > Myrmecophaga > Myrmecophaga tridactyla. The sequence continues at coordinate 8,722 of PVIY010043099.1, forward strand.
CCCATCCCCACCCCACCCAGGGGCCTAACCCAACCACAGGCATATCTCTCCTCTCTGGGGGGAGACAGTGGGTGCTGTACATTCATCTCCCCACCTTTTCATTTATAGCAACCGGCCTCCGGTTGTTGGACAGCCACAGCTTAATTTGAACAATTGGGCTCTGGTTTCCCAAGGAAAACAAACGGGGCCGCCTCAGCCATCCATCAGTATTGTCTTCAGTCCCCTGACAGCTGCTCACTCCAGGCTGGCTCAACCTGCACTGACCTCATCTTCTCGCACAGAGCAGAGGAGGATTTGGAAAAAATTAGTTATATTAGTGACTCCCTGAAACACTCCGTTTACTTGTGATATGACAAATATTTCAGCCATTAGGATCTCTCTGTCTGTTATCATCTTAAATGCACTCACTTATATTCCAAATCACTTCTTAATTTAAAAGCCTATTTGTTGAGATTGTCACAGGCCCGGGGAAAAGGAGAGATAGACACTCAGCTTTGGCTGGAATAGAATCAGTCTTGGAACTTTGATTGAATCTTTCTTCCCAAGACTTTATGCTCAGTCAGGTACAGTCCAAACACTTAGGAAGCAACAGACTTAAAGGGAAAGCCACACTGTAGAGATTTGTGTACTCTGCTCTTGAAGTGGCAGTGTGGCCTGTTGACTTTGGGCAATTCACATTATTATTGCTCAGTGTCCTCATATCTCCTGACCTCCAGACACAGTGACTCAGTAACAAACATTTATTGACCCCTGCCTGTATGCTTGGCTGTGTAATAGATTCTGAGGCTACTAAAATGAGTGAACCATATCCCTGTGCTCAAAGCTGTTCTTGGGGTTGTATTAATAATAAATCTTTTTAAAGCACTTACTGTTTGCCTGCATTATGTTAAGTACCACACATCCTTCTTTCATTTAGTCCTCATCATCATCCTGTGAGTTAGGAACTAGAGTTTATTCCCATTTACCAACAAGGAAACTGTGGCTTAGGGAGAGACTTTTTTTTTTTAATGTCCATCTCATGTAGTTTCTAAAAGGCAGAGCTAGGATTTAAACTCTTGTCTATCTGATTCTTTGATTCTTAATATTAAACACTGTGCGGTGCTGTCTCCCCAAATGAAATTTCCTTTAGCAGAATTTGTAAATACAAAGTCCCCAGAACAGCCCATGTTCAACAGACATGTATACTGCATGATCAAGTTACTGAAATGCTATCGGACGTTTAACAGGACAAAATTACTCTCAGGATAAAAGAAGTGAGAGGACTGATAGAATTCATCCTTTCTAGCATCACTGCCTAGCTAACACACCAGAAACCCTGTTATTTAGCTTATTTTATACTCCTTGTTTTTCTTCGTTTAGATCTTTTTTTTTGTTCTTCTTGAGGTTTTGGTCAATTTTTTGAAAAGTTTTTCAGCTGTGCTAAAGGGAAAGAAGAAGAATGAAAAAGAAAGAAGAGAAGGAATAAGAGGTCATCTTACCTGGTCTGGGATTTTGAAGGTTAAATGCAGGGATAGCAAACTCCAATGTAGAGGTGACAGGAGATATCAACTTGGATGACTCCTACAACCCCGTCTGTGCTGAGTGACTCTGCTTCTCACCTCCCTGCCATAGCTGGTGGGTTCAGAAGTACTTGATTCAAGCTTAGCAATCTTGGAGCCAAGAGACCTAAACAGCAGGCTTTAGAGCGGTCATGTTAATGACAACTCAGATCTTTCCAAAACTCCTGCTGCTGAGGGCCCCTATAGCAGCTTTCTATTTCTGTGTAACAACCTCAAAATGTAGTGGCTTAAAACCATTTTTTATTTCTCCTGATTGTGCGAGTTGGTTGGGCAGTTCTTCCTGCTCAGATGTTGCAGAACATAACTTCCATGGCATTCTGTTCTTCAGAGCCTAGCCTGTCTCCAGGCCAGTCCAGATTCAAGGGGTATAGAAACAGATTTTACTTCTTGATTGTGGCCAGAGGTTGGACTTCGGTGAATTAAAAATAGACACAAGTTATTTGTGACCTTACCCATTAAGAGGTACAATCAGTTCTCTCAACCCTTGAATCTGGGCTGGCCTTGTGATGTTCTTTGAATGTGACAGAAGTGATGTGCAGCTTCCAAGACAGGCCTTGCAGCTTCCACTCTCGCCCTCTTGGAAGGCTTCCCAATGCCATGTGAGAAAGCCCTGCTCAGCCTCCTTGAGGATAAAAGACCATATGGGAGAGAGAGGACCAGTCTTCCCAGCCTTGCCAGCTGGGCCCAGCCCCAGTCTGCCTACTAGCTGAATGCAATTCCCCAGTGAGTCCAGAGGAGACCAACAGAACAGCCTCCCAGTCAACCCACAGAATTATGAGACATATTACATTGTTGTTTTAAGCCACTGAGTTTTGTGCTGCAATAGATAACCAAAACAGCCCCCAAACTGCCCTGCTTTCTGCTCTTTCCAAAGTATGATTGTTCAGCACTTCCTTTGATTCTAACTCTCCCCCTAAAAAGTCATCTTTTCAAATCAAGTCAACTGGAGTTTATTTTGGTTGCTTGTAACTAATGCCCAGTATAAGGCACACAAGCAAAGGAAGGAAACTCAAAATATTCTGGCCCTTTTTCTTATACCCTCTACAGACGGATGCTCTCTTTCCAGAAAAGAAAGAAAGAAAAAAAACAGGTGTTAAGATTTATTGCATAACATCTGTTTGTCAAGCTCTTTCTTAACATTTTTAAAATTTATTCTTTTTTTTTTTTTTAATTTGCATATGGGCAGGAGGCACCAGGGATCGAACTCCAGACCTCCAGCACGACAGGTCGGAGCTCTGCCTGCTGAGCCACGGCAGCCGCCCTTAAAATTTATTCTTTACATCTTTTTTTCTTACAGAAAATCTTGGTTCCTGACAACATTACTATAACTATTTATTGGCATTATTCCATAGTATATAAAATAGTTTAAAACTAATAACACTAATATTATTACTAATGATTAGACTACTGAATGAATTTAAATTTTTTTGAAGGCCTTATTTATTTGCCTTTATTTTTTAAGGATATACAGTCTATTACTGTGGTCTAAAGTTACTTGAGAGAATTATTTTCTGAATTTTTATGTCATCAAATTGAATAGATCTTTTTATTTTTAGTATTTTTTAATTTAATAATATTTTGTATATATGACCCTCTAAATGTTTCCAAAATACACGTTCTATAAAGCATATGTAAAGAAATCTTGCTTCCAACTCTGTCCCTGCCAATTATCCCCCACTTTCTTAGTTTTTTATTTTTTCCAATGTTTCTTTTTTGCAAATATAAGCAAATGCACATGTGTATGTGTACACAAAAGGTGGCATTCTATATGCACATATATTTTGCATCTTGCTTTTCCCTCTTTTTTTTTTTTTTTTTGGCTCTTTTCAGTTTATTGCATGAAGGAGTTAGCCAGTCCAAGTTAAAAGCAGACCCCAAATGGTTACATTATACAAACTGTGAGGTTTTAAAACTTGTGACAAGGGACAGGAGGGAAATTTTCTACTCATTGCAAGGAAATCCCCATGTAAGCTTCAGTGAGCCACGAGCACTTAAAACCCACGAACCTTCAGCTGGTCGTCCTGAGCCAGTCCACTCTCTACAAGGAACTGGCCTATGCTCTTGCACTGGTCACCCTGTAGCTGAATCACCTTTCCGCATTCTGGATGCTCAATTACAGCGCCACTGCTGGCAAATTTCTTCTTAAACGCCTTCACTAGTTTCTTTTTATCGTAATCATCGTCGATCCCCTGGACAGTGGGAAGGGTCTTCCTGCCGTTTCTCTGTTGAATTCGTATAGGGATAAAACCCTCAGTTCCAGCAAGAAGCAGGTCTTCATCCCTACTTGCATCAGCAAAGGGATCGAAAGAGTGGAGGTTCTGGATAGCGGACATACGAGACAGTTCCTTTTCCTCGGTGCAAACAGCCTGCGGGAGGCGGCGGTGGGAGAAGGCGGCAGGGGGAACTCGTGTCAGGACGTGAGGGGCCTCAAGAGGGGGAGGCTGCTGAGTCCTCGGCGGCGGCTCAGTGACTCGGAGCTGCTTTTTTCTCTTAATGCATCCTGGAGATCATTCCACACCAGCGCATACAGATCTTTCTCATTACTTTTTACAGCTTCAGAGTATTCCATGGACTTGTACCTTATTCAACTAGTTACTGATAATCATTTGAATTGTTTCCAATCGTATGCAATTGCAAATAAAGCTGCAGAGATTAGCCTTGTGCATAAATCATTTTGTAGCTTTGCTAGTGTATCTTTGGGATAAATTCCTACTAGCTAGATTTCTAGGTCAAAAGGTAAAAAGTCATTTTTCTAGATAGTCACAAATTCCCTTCCAATAGGGTGATGTCATTTTGAATCCACGACAAGTAAGTGCTTGTTTCCCCACTGCTTCATCAATAGAACATATTCTCAAACTTTGAGATTTCTGCCCATCTGATGGGTGAGAAGTTATATCTCAGTATAGTTTTATTTTGCATTGCTCTTACTATGAATGAGGTAGAGCCTCTCTCTCCTCACATTTTGGAGGACCATTTTAATTTTTTTCTTCTGCAAACTACTTGTTCAAATCTTGGCATGGACCATAAATAGATTGACTCCTTTCATCTCACAGCAACCCAATGAGGTCAAGGGTTAGAATCATTTCTCTTCAGTGTTAAGATGAAGAAACAGTGATTTAGAGAGGTTTAGTAACTTACCCAAGGTTACATAGCTAATAAATGATTGAAGTCAAAGAGCCTGACTATTTTAGGTCTGTGGATTCTCTATGGATAAATTCTCAGGGCTCAAACTTGGAGCTCCTGGGTTTTACTATGAATAAAGGATCAGCACACAGATTCGTATCTCTGAGAGAGACCTCCTTCAGGAGGCTCTGCCAAGACTGGGCCTTGGGGTCTGTGCTTGTACAGAGAAGGATGGTAACTGCCATGACACTTTGTAGCACCCAACAACTGGGGCATTTTGAATCTCAACTGCAGAGGACAATGGTGAGAATTGCAACCTATTTAATTCTGTTAGAGAATCAGTGAGGTGCTTGATGAAGCCATTAACTGGGGTTCGTGTCTCCATTCTACTTATAAGACTCCAGGAGGGCAAATGCTGATGGAAATTTATTGATTTCTTTTTCTGCCTTTACCGAATGGGTCAAAAACATGGTGTAACACTGCTGGTTCCAATTAAAATCACCTGTTAGCTTACAAAGGTTGGCCCTCTCCACCTCCCCTTCCACCCCCATTTAAAAAGGGTTTAAAAGATTTTCATTTAATTGATTTGCTGTAAAATGCCCTTTACAATTACCCAGATAAACTAGGCGTCACCTGTGGAGTAAGAGCCAATTTGAGCTGTTTATCAAGACTTTGCCTCTGGCCACTTCTCACCCTGGGATCTTGAGTCTCTGTATTGATAGCTTGCATCTGTCAACATTGGATATTTTTAGTGGGCTGCAGAAAGCTTTTAGGGAGATGGGGATGGTGGGGCTGAATCTTTGAGCAGGTGAAGAAAGCATGATGGGGTTTTTATTTGAAATGAGAATTGCCCTATTGTGCTGAAAACCAGTTCAGAAAATCAGCCCTGGCCCCATATGCCTAAAAATAATCTGAGTTGGTCCCATTAAAAACCAGGCAGTGGGCCTCAAGGAAATGGAGACACGGGCAATGGGTAAAACTGAGTAATGAAATTTTCCCAGTTTCTCTTGATTTGGTTTATCAAAAGGAGCTGAGTTTAATGGTGGGAGGAAATTGGGAAGCCTCTAAAAGGGTCTGCAAGGTGACGTTTGAGTTTTTTGAGCTGATGGAGGGCAGGAGTACTGGGAGCTGCAGAGGGTGGAAAACAAAGAAAGGACATTTGTTCATTACTTGAGGCTGTGTGTTGGTTTGAAATTATTACGTACCCCCCAAAAGCATGTTTTCTTTCCTAATCCTATCTGTGGCAGACCTATTGTTTAGGGTGGAAACTTTCATTGGATTGTTTCCATGGAGATGTGACATACCCAGTTGTGGGTGCGACCTTTTGATTAGATGGAGATGTGACTCATCAATTCAAGGTGGGTACTGATTAGTTTGCTGAAGTCCTTTAAAAGGGGTAACATTTTGGAGGAAGCTCAGATGCTAGGAGAACATTTGCATCAGAGCCGAGAGAAGTGCAGCCATTCGGAGATGCTTGGAGGGCTGACAGAGAGCAGTTGTCTAGATATGGACATTGGGAGATGCAGAACCTAGTGGTCGGGGCCATGTGCTTTCCCATGAGATGCAAAGCAAGCCAGAGCCCAGAGTTTTGTCTCAGAGGAGCCAAGTGAAGGCCTACAGATGTTTGGAGAGGAAACCACTGGCATCAGAAGCTGGAAACAATGGAACTGGGAACAAGGACCAGCAGATGCCAGTCATGTGCCTTCCCATGTGACAGATATCCATCTTTCTTGAGTCAAGGTATCTTGCCCCGGATGCCTTAGTTTGGACATTTTTGTGGCCTTAGAACTGTGAATTTGTAACTTAATAAATTCTCTTTATAAATACCAACCCATTTCTGGTATATTGCATTTAGCAGCATTAACAAACTAAAACAGGCTGATAGAGAACTGTTTGTATTTCTGATATGATACACTTGATCATGAAAGCAATGTCCATTCTAGCTAAAAAAAATTATGGATGAAATTGGAGCCAGATGGAAAGGCAGATTCTGGAAAATATAGACCAGTAATATTAAAATTGATCCTGGACATAAACTGACCTAGAATAAATTATGAAAAAAAAAGTTTTGTGAACATTGAAAGAAGGCAGTAGTTCACTAGAATGAAATATAATTTCCATTTTGCCTTTTATCAAGCTGGTTGATCAGGGAAGTGTTATAGACATAGCAAGTCTTAACATACCTGGATAGTTGAAGAAAACAAATACACACACATACACACACACACACCTCTATTATTGACACAGCATTGGTGTGGTACCTTTGTTACAATTGATGGAAGAATATTTTAATATTACTGTTAACTCTAGTCCATAGTTTACATTAGATGTATTTTTTCCCATATACCACCCCCTATTAACATTTTGTAATAGTGACATATATATTTGTTCTAGTTCATGGAAGAACATGCTTGTATTTGTACTATTAACTGCCTTCATCATCCACAACAGGATTAACTATGTTACACTGTCCTTTGTTTCATCCTTTATTTTCCTTCCAGCAACATATCTGGCCCTAAACTTCCCCTATCAATCACAATCACACATGATTCGGTGCTGTTAATCATACTCATAATAATGCTCTATCCATTTCCAAACATTTAAAACTTTATTAAAAATCCTACACAAATTAAGCATCAGCTCTGCATTCCCTACCTCATTCTATCTTCTGGTAACCTATATTCTAGATATTAACTCCATGAGTTTGCTCATAATATTTAGTTCATATTAATGAGATCACAGAATATTTGCCCTTTTGTGTCTGGCTTATTTCAATCAACATAATGTCCTCAAGGCTCATCCATGTTGTCACACACAGCAGTACTTCATTCTTTCTTATAGCAGAATAATATTCCATCACATATATAGATACCATATTTTGTTTACCCATTCATCAGTTGATGGACACTTGGGTTGTTTCCGTCTTTTGAAAATTGGGATAATGCCACTATGGACATCGGTGTGCACGTCTTTTTTTTTTAACTTTTTTATTGTACAGTATAATATATATACAAAGCAAAGATAAAAAAGCAATAGTTATCAAAGCACTCTTCAACAAGTAGTTACAGGACAGATCCCAGAGTTTGTCATGGGCTACCATACGATCCTCTCAGATTTTTTTCCTTCTAGCTGCTCCATAATATAGGAAGCTAAAAGGCTTAAAAACTTTTTTATCATCACAATTGACTTTTTTTCCTCCTTTTCCTTTTTTTTTGTGAAAAATAACATATATACAAAAAAAGCAATAAATTTCAAAGTACAGCACAACAATTAGTTGTAGAACATATTTCAGAGTTTGACATGGGTTACAATTCCACAATTTTAGGTTTTTACTTCTAGCTGCTCTAAGAGGCTGGGCCCTCTAGGTTTCAGGACTCATCTGGACCAGGGACCCATCTAGAGGTTGTAGGTTTCTAGGAAGTTACTCTAGTGCATGGAACCCTTGTGGAATCTTATATATTGCCCCAGCTGTTGTTTAAGATTGGCTGGAATGGTCCTGGTTGGGGTTTGGCAGGTTTATATACATATAAAACAGCCTCTCAAAATCCATTAATAATAATCACCACTCTGGACTTAATGTGTCTGCTCTAAAAGCTTACAATCTAGGCCCCTGTTTTCTTATAAGCATTTTCTAAAGGTGACAATACCACTGTTGTTCTTTTGTTCCTGGCTTATTTTGCCTCACCAAATGTCCCACATGTTCACACACATCGCTGCATGCCTCACGACTCTGTTCCTTTTTGTAGCAGCACAACCTTCATTCATAAACTATACACCACCTTTTGATAATCTCTTTCTCAGTCAGTGCATTCTTCAGCTACCTGCTTTCATCAGGCATCTTGTATAGTGCCCAAAGTCCACAGTCCATCAACATTCTCAATTCTAGATAAGCAAATGTCTTTTTGTATCCCTGCTCTCAGTTCTTCTGGGTATATACCTACTACAGGGATTGCTGGATCATATAGTATTTCTATATTTAGCTTCCTGAGGAATCGCCAAACTGTCTTCCACGGCAGCTATACCATTATACATTTCCACCAGTAGTGAATAAGTGTTCCCATTTCTCTACATCCTTTCCAACACTTGTTCTTTTCTGTTTGTTTAATAGTGGCCATTCTAGTAAGTGCAAAGCGATATATCAGTTTGAGTTTTTTTTTTTTTTTTTTACATGGACAGGCACTGGGAATCGAACCGGGGTCTCTGGCATGGCAGGCGAGAACTCTGCCTGCTGAGTTACCATGGCCTGCCCAACATCGTGGTTTTGATATACATTTCCCTAATAGCTAGTGATGTTGAGCATGTTTTCATGTGCTTTGTAGTCATTTGTATTTCCTCTTTGGAAAAATATCTGAGTCCTTTGTCCATATTTTAATTGGCTTGTTTGCCTTTTTTATTGTTGAATTGCAGGATTTCTTTATATAGTCTGGATATTAAACCCCTATTGGATATGTGGTTTCCAAATATTTTCTCCCATTAAGTAGGCTGTCATTTCACCTTTTCGACAAAGTCCTTTGAAGCACAAAAGTCTTCAGTTTTGAGGAGGTCCCATTTATCTATTTTTTCTTTAGTTTTTTGTGCTTTGGGTGTAAGGTCAAAGGAATCTCCGCTTATCACAAGATTTTGAAGATGCTTCCCTACATTTTTTTTGTACTATTAACCTGGCTCTTATATTTAGGTCTTTGGTCCATTTTGAGTTAATTTTTATATAGGGTGTGAGATAGGGGTCCTCTTTAATTCTTTTGGATATAGATATTCAGTTTTCCCAGCATGATTTGTTGAAGAGACTATTATTTTCAGGTTGATTTGGCAGCTTTGTCAAAAAACAATTGGCCATAGATGTGAGGGTCTATTTCTGAACTCTCAGTTCAATTCCATGGATCAATACATCTGTCCTTATGCCAGTACGATGCTGATTTTTTAAAATCTTATATCCTGCCACTTTGCTGAACTCGTTTATTAGCTCTAATAGTTTCATCATCAGTTTTTCAGGAGTTTCTATGTATAGGATCATGTCATCTGCATGATCCCTACACATACTTCTTTGTTTCCCATTTGGATGAATTTTATTTCTTTTTCTTGTATAATTGTTCTGGCAAGAATTGGGGTTTCAGAGTGATTCAATCAGTGAGTGGAAAAGTATTTGCAAAGTCCCCTTCACGGAATGGTGAGAACGGGGAGAAATTCAACTTCCCCAAGTTGAATTCTTGATATTCTCACAAGCAGTGTGGACAACCAAAGCTGTAGGCTGAGCCCCCAGTCTTGGGGTTCGTTCATATGAAACTTAACCCCACAAAGGATAGGTCAAGTCTACTTAAAATTTAGGCCTAAGAATCACCCCCAAGAGAGCCTCTTTTGTTGCTCAGATGTGGCCTCTCTCTCCAGCCAATGCAACAAGCAATCTCACCACCCTCCCCCTGTCTACATGGGATATGACTCCCAGGGTTGTGGACCTTCATGGCAATGTGGGACAGAAATCCTGGAATGAGCTGAGACTCAGCATCAAGGGATTGAGAAAACCTTCTCCACCAAAAGGGGGAAGAGTGAAATGAGACAAAGTGTCAATGGCTGAGAGATTCCAAACAGAGTTGAGAGGTTATCCTGAAGGTTATTCTTACGCATTAAGTAGATATCACCTTGTTAGTCAAGATGTAATGGAGAGGCTGGAGGGATCTGCCTGAAAATGTAGAGCTGTGTTCCAGTAGCCATGTTTCTTGAGGATGATTGAATAATGATACAGCTTTCACAATGTGACTGTGTAATTGTGAAAACCTTGTGTCTGATGCTCCTTTTATCTACCTTGTCAACAGACGAGTAGAACATATAGAATAAAAATAAATAATGGGGCACAAATGTTAAAATAAATTTAGTTTGAAATGCTAGTGATCAATGAAAGTGAGGGGTAAGGGGTATGGTATGTAGACTCTTTTTTTTCTGTTTTCATTTTATTTCTTTTTCTGTTGTTTTTTATTTCTTTTTCTGAATTGATGCAAATGTTCCAAGAAAGGATGAATATGCAACTAAGTGATGATGTCGTGAATTACTGATTATATATGTTAATGTTTTAGTTCATTTGTTAAATTTTTTTAATTAATAAATAAATTTTAAAAATTAATTAAATGTTCTTGAAGGATTAAAAAAATAAAAAATAAAAAAATAAATGACCATGCAGTATAGTAAATGTATAGTATTGTATACACGCAGTATAGTAACTTTTAGCTTTAAAAGTTAATCCTTGGAAGTATAAGTGTACACATGTAAATTAAATAATAATACAAAGTGGAGGTGATCATTGAATAGTTTTATTTGTGCCTTGTGAAACATGAGACCTTTGACTTGCCATTTCCTACCTCAGAAACCCCATGGGTCTGCAATACAAAGATAAACTAGGACTTTTTTACCTCCTATATTACAAGCAGCATGTCTTCTATGGTGGTAATAAGTTCCATGGATACTGATAACATGTATAGCCATTTACAAGAAAGTGTTTAGCTTCAGTTAATAGAACATAATTGCTGGAAAAAAATTTCTTGATATATTTAACCAAAAAAAAGTTTAAATTTTGTTGGTTGATAGTTTCAATCTTCTGAATAAAAATACTTTCATCAAAAAAAAATTGGGGTTAGTTTGCAGTTCTTTTTCTAGTTACTCCAAGGGTGCAGTTAAATCTTGGATTTTAGAGCTTTCTTCTTTTAAAATGTAAGTGTTTAGGCTATACATTTCCCTGCCTTCACTGTGTCCTATAAGTTTTGATGTATTGTGTTCTTGTTTTCATTCATCTGGAGATATTTTCTGATTTCCCTTGCAATTTCTTCTTTGACCCACTAATTGTTTAAGAGTATGTTGTTTATATGAAACTTAACCCCACAAAGGATAGGTCAAGTCTACTTAAAATTTAGGCCTAAGAGTCACCCCCAGGAGGGCCTCTTTTGTTACTCAGATGTGGCCTCTCTCTCCAGCCAACATGATGAGCAGTCTCACCACCCTTCCCCTCTCTGCGTGGGACATGACTCCCAGGGATGTGTACCTTCCTGGCAACATG
>PVIY010043100.1:0-20518 GCA_004026745.1 Myrmecophaga tridactyla
AAAAAAAAAAGAACACCTACATTTGGAAAAAAAAGAAGAAAACATCAACAAATCTATAACAAGTATAGAAATTGAATCAACAATAAAAAATTTTCCATCAAAGCAAAGTCCAGGACCAAGTGGCTTCCCTGGTGATTTCTATAAAACAAATAAAGAAGAATTAATATCATTCCTTCTCAAGATCTACCAAAGAATTCAAGAGGTGGGAATATGCCCTAATTTATTCTATGAGGCCAGCACTACTCCGATACAAAGCTTGGGAAAGACATCAAAAGAAAAGAAAATTATAGACCAATTTCTCTTATGAATATAGATGAAAATCCTTGAAAAAATACTAGCAAACTGAATTCAGGAGCAAATTAAGCAGATTATACAGTATGACCAAGTGGGATTCATCCCAGGAATGCAAGGTTGGTTCAGAATATGAAAATCTATCAATGTAATATGCTACATAACTAGAATAAAGGGAAAAATGATTATCTCAACAGATGCAGGAAAAGGCATCTGACAAAATCTAGACATTTTGTTGATAAAAACACTCACAAAAGTAGAAATAGAAGGGAACTTTTTCACCATGATAAAGGTTATTTATGAAAAGTCCACAGCTAACATCATACTCAAAGGTGAAAGACTTAAAATTTTCCCCTTAAGATCAGGAATGAGACAGAATGCCTGCTTTCACCACTGCTATTCAATATTGTACTAAACGATCTTAAGAAAAAGAAATAAAAGGCAACCAAATTGGAAAGGAAGAAGGAAAACTAGCTCAATTTGCAGACAAAATGCTCTTATACATAGAAAACCCAAAGGAATCCCCAAGAAAACTATTAGAGCGAATAAATGAATTTGGCAAAGTGGCAAGGAAGAAGATCAATACCCAAAAAACAACTGTGTTCCTAGACATTAGCAATGATAATCCAGAGAGGAAATTAGAAAACAATTCCATTTACTATAGTATCTAAAAGAATAAAATATCTAGGAATAAATATTACTAAGGATACAAACGACTTGTATACTGAAATCTACAAAACAGTGCTAAAAGAAATTAAGGAAGACTTAAATGGCAAGATATCCCATATGTCAATATTACTCAAAGCAATATACAAATTCAATGCAGTCCCTATTAAAATTCCAGCAGCATTTTTCTTAAAACAGAAATAGAAAAATCAGTCCTCAAATTTAGATGGAATTGCAAGGGGCCCCAAACAGCCAAAGCAAACTTGAAAAAGAAGAACAGTGTTGGAAGACTCACACTTCCCAATTTTAAATTGCATCACGAAGTGACAGCAATCAAAAGTGTGGTACTGTCACAAAGAGAGACAGATCTGGAGCATAACTGAAAGTTCAGAAATAGACCCTCAATGGCCAACTGATTTTTGATAGGGGTGCTAAGAACATGAAGTGGGGAAAGAATAGTTTCTTCAATAAATGGTGTTGGAGAAACTGAATAACCACATGCAGAGAATAAAGTTAGATTCCTACACCTCACAGATCAAGAACCTAAATATACGAGTTAAAACTATAAAATTCTTAGAAGATAACATATGGGCAAATCTTCATGACCTGGGATACAGCAATAGATTCTTAGATATGACACCCAAAGCACTAGCAACAAAAGAAACGATAGATAAATTTGATTTCATCAAAGTTAAAAACTTCTGGGCACTGAAGGAAGTTGTGCTGGTTTGAAAGGATCTATGTCCCCTAGAAAAGCCATGTTTTAATCTAAATCCCATTTCGTAAGGCAGAATAATCCCTATTCAATACTGTATGTTTGAAACTGTGATCAGATCATCTCCCTGGAGATGTGATTTAATCAAGAGTGGCTGTTAAACTGGATTAGATGATGACATGTCTCCACCCATTTGGGCAGGTCTTGAGAAGTTTCTGGAGTCCTATAAAAGAAGAAGCATTTTGGAGAATGGGTGATTCAGAGAGAGGCAGAGAAAAACGACATAGCCATGAGAAGCAGAGAGTCCACTAGCCAGCAACCTTTGGAGATGACAAAGGAAAACACCTCCCGGGGAGCTTCAAACCAGAAGCCAGAAGAAGCTAGCAGATGATGCTGTGTTCACCATGTGCCTTTGCAGATGAGAGAGAAACTCTGACTGTGTTTGCCATGTGCCCTTCCACTTGAGAGAGAAACCCTAAACTTCATCAGCCTTCTTGAACCAAGGTATCTTTCCCTGGATATTTTGATTGGACATTTCTATAGACTGGTTTTAATTGGACATTTTCTTGGCCTTAGAACTGTAAACTAGCAACTTATTAAATTTCCCTTTTTAAAAGCTATTCTGATTCTGGTATATTGCATTCCGGCAGCTAGCAAACTAGAACAGAAATTGTCAAGGAAACGAAAAGGAACTCTACAGACTGGGAGAAAATAGTTGCAAACCATATATCTGATAGGGGTTTGTCATGGTCAGGTTCATGTGTCAACTTGGCCAAGTGGTGGTACCTGTTTGTCTGGTTGGGCAAGTGCTGGCCTGTCTGTTGCGATGAGAACGTTTCATAGAATTAAATCATTATCACGTCAACTGTATCCACAGCTGATTCCACTTGTAATCAGCCAAGGGGCGTGTCTTCTGCAATGAGTGATGCTTAATCTAATCACTGGAAGCCTTTTAAGGAGGATTCAGAAGAGACAGGCTCTCTTCCTGCTTCAGCTGGTAAGCCTCTCCTGTGGAGTTCGTCCAGACCCTCCATAGAAATCATCGGCTTCACAGCCTGCTCTGTGGATTTCGGTCTCTGCGTTCCCGCAGTCACATGAGACGCTTTTATAAATTTTATATTTGTGAGTGTTCCCCTGTTGATTCTGTTTCTCTAGAGAACCCTAACTAATACAGGGTTTAATATCCAGAATATGTAAAGAACACCTACAACTCAATGACAAAAAGCCAAACAACCCAATTTAAAAATGGGCAAAGGACTTTTATTTTACCAGCTGCTAAAACAAATACCATGTAATTATTTGGCTTAAACAACAGGAATTTATTGGCTCATGATTTTGAAGCTAAGAGAAGTCCAAAATCAAGGTATTAGCAAAGTGATGCTTTTTCCCTGAAAACTGTGGTGTTTTGGGGCTGCTGCCAGCAATCCTTGGTTCTTGGCTTTTCTGTCACATGCCAATGTACATGGCAAAATCTTCTCCTTTCTCCTCCAGGTTCCATTGACTTTCGGATTTTTCCTGTGGTTTCCTCTTTCTATGCCTGAATTTCATTCTGTTTATAAAGGACTCTAGTAATCCAGATTAAAACCCAACCTGATTCAGTTGGGCCCTACCTTAACTGAAGTAACATCTTTAAGAGATCCTACTTATAATGAATCCACACCCACCAGAATGGATTAAGATTAAAGCAAGTTCTTCTGGGGTGCATAATTCAATCCCCAAAAGACCTGAATAGACATTTCTCTAAAGAAGATATAAAAATGGCCAATAAACACATGAAAAGATGCTCAACATCATTATTCATTAGGGAAATGCAAATTAAAATGAGAAACCACTTCTACCCATAAGGATGGCTATTATTAAAATAATGGAAAACAACAAGTTTTGGAGAGGATGTGGAGAAACTGGGACTCTAGTAGATTGTGGGTGGGGATGTAAAATGATACAGCCACTATGGAAAGCTACATGGCAGCTCCTCAAAAAGTTAAATATAGAATTCCCATTTGACCCAGCAATTCCACTTCTGGGTATATACACCAGGTAAAAACACAGGGTTACACACAGATACTTGTACACCAATGTTTATAGCACCATTATTCACAATAGCCCAACAGTGGAAACAACTCAACTAAATAAAATATGGTACATCCACACAATGGAATATTATTCAGCCATAAGAAAAAATGAAATTATGGAGCATGCTGCAACATGAGAGAACCTTGAAAACATGTTCAGTGAAAGAAGCAAGATACATATGGACAAAAATTGTATAATATCACTTATAAAAGAGAACCAGAAACAGCAAATTCAGGAGGGGGATGGTCAGAGAAATGGCAGAGGCAGAGGTATTGCACTTAGAATGGGGGAGAAGACCCCTCAACTCACCTGGCAGAAGAAGATTAGGGCAGGCCTTGGTGACCCCGACATTAGCATCAGGCCCTGACAGCAGGGTTACCTGTGGAGTGACCCTGAAGCCCTCCACCACCAGGGATGCAGATGCCAGGATGGCCATTTGCCATACATTGCAGATGCCACTCAGAAGCTGTGGCACATTCCCACCAGATGTCCTGTGCACTCCAACCAGAATAAGGCTCTACCTTAAGGCCCAAGAACCAGGGCCAAACAGCTCTGCAGCCCTCAGCAGAATGGCACAACATGGGGACTGCTCTACATGGAACTAGGTGGCCCAGAGGGTGAGCCTCAGGGGTGCAGGGAGTGAAAAACCCCCTCTGCTCTGGGGAGACATCTCCCATTGATCACTGCCTCATTTTCCACTGAGCATGAACAGAACTGCTGTGTCTTTTTCAAGTCTGTGGTCCAGCAAGCCAGGACCAGCCAAGATGAGCTGGCCCAAACCCTATGATTTTTGTGGGTAAACTGAGACCCACAAAAGAAGCAGGGGCTCATCTAGGATTTTGAGGAAGAGGAAGGCAGGATGTCCTGCTCACCAGCCCTGTGAATAAGAGATAAAGTAGGAAGGACAGACATTGGTCTACAGCTTCGGAAGCCAGGCCTGGCTCTTTCTCCATGGCACAGCGAGGCCCAGACAGTCCCCACCCTCCCCTGTGCCCAGGCTCGTTGCTGCCACTCACCATGGCTGTCTGCTGCTGCGTTGCCTGGGCCGCAAATCGGGCCACGTGGTTGACAATGGGGGAGAAGTTGGTGGGGCCATAGAAGCGGATGTGGGGCAGGCAAGCCGAGTACGCCTGGGCGATGCCATCCACACCTGGGTCGGGGAGAAGAGTCAGGCTCGGCCCTGTCCCCCACGACCCATGGCCCCAGTGAGGTCCCACCAGCCCTGCCTGCTCTGGTCCCAACTGCTGACAAAGCATCTATTTTGTGCCCACCCAAAATGCCCCTGCAGTGATAGTGTGAGACCGGAAACTCCCAGAGGGCAGGGCCGGGATGGTACAAAGCAAAGAGCCCTGAATTTGGAGTCAAATAGACCTGAGTTGACATCCTGCCTTTGCCACTTACAGGACCAGGGGCCATGCTGTTCAATTTTTCTGAGCCAGAGGTTCCTTGTCCGTCAATGGGGCTGGTGATCCCTACTCTCGGGCACTTGGTGGGAGGGAATCTTGTAGGTCTTTCCCAGAGCAGGAGCTTGGCAAAATCTGCAGTGGCATGTGGGACCACGGGGAGCCACCTGGGGACCCATGCTGGGCATGCTGTGGCTTCTGCTCAGGGCGGGTGGTGCTTGCCCAGCCCCTGCACACAGTAAACAGCCACCATTAGGAGCCTGAGTATCTCCCCAGTGCCCGGGGGTCCTGCCCAGCAGGCTCTGGCCAGGGATGAGGTTGGCCAATCTGAACTGGGACAAACTGTCCCTGGAAACCTACCCCAACCCAGACACACCCCAGAATGTGTACAAAGGGCCACATTCCATCCAACAAATGCTCATGGTTTCTGAATCACAGCATTATCCCCGAGTTGGTGACTCAAAGAATTTCCCTTCTATATACAAACCAAGCCCAGTTTTAGGGAGGGGGATATTCCACTCAAGCCAAATCTCAAGACAAAGGCAGAAAAGAGGTCCAGAGCAGGGCAGGGGCCTGTCCCAGGTCTCGCGATGGTGGGGACCACTCTCTTCCATACCTGCCTGGGTGCCCCTCCCCTCCTCCAAGCATTTCTTCACTGTCCCTGAAATCCTCTGAAGGGGAGCACAGACAACACACTCTTTCTGCATGTGTGTGAAAGACACTGAGACCCTCACTCCTTGGCTGCCAAGCAGACCGAGAGTGAATGCTCTTTATGGAAGGCACAGAGAGCTGGGTGGGGCAGAGTTGGGCAGGGTGGGAGGGAGGGAGGGAGAAGGAGATGTGCCAGGGGGCCACCCTCACTCCTGGTCTGCACAGGCCTTCCTGACCACCCACTGAGTTGAGCTAAGCAGGTATTAGGCCTCTCTGGGTGAGGCAGCCCCTGAGAGGGAAAGTGACCTCTCCAAGTTCACACAGCCAAAAAGGGCAGCAGCTGGCCTTGATGTCAGGCCTGTCAGACACCAAACCCCAGCTCTTCCCCATGTGTCATTCTGAGAAAGTGGGAGGGGGAGGGGGTCAGAGAAAGGGACAGATACCTGAAACCCTCCCACCCCTCCCCAGATGCAGGGGGGCTTGACACTCACCTGAGCAGAAGGGGTTAGTAGGGTTGAAGTTGATGGCAAACTCATGGGAGACCTGAAATGCAGAGAAAATGCTGAGTTGCCAGCCCCCTGCCCAGCCATGTCTCCCTCTGAGGGCACCTGGCTCTTCCCCACTCCCCAAGAGGGGGCTATCAATAAACCCGACATCCGCTTTCACCGCCACTGCTAGGTCTGACCCTAATCTCTTCTGGGGGGAATCAGGGCTGCCCATGCCTCCCACCCAACTAAGTGAGTCCTCTAACCCCTGAGGACACAGAGACAGGAGGGGGTGGGGTCAAGGTACACCTGAAGACCCTTGGTCACCAGCTCACCCTGTGCAGGGGGCCACCATGAGGGTTCCACTTCTTTGGGCCACAAAGGCTGTTCTCCATTTTAAGAGTAAGTAAAGGCATTTGGAAGGGGGTCCACCTTATGGGGATTAGCCGGCAACCCGCTCAGAGCTGGACTAGGGCATTAGGAAGAGTAACTGGTGGGGGGGTGGGTACAGGTGGGGCTGTCACAGTCCTCTCATACCCCCTAGGGATGACCCTGTTCTTCTGTCTCCAGATCCAGTCCCCAGCCCCAGTGGATCATCAAAGGCTGATCTCACTCTCCCAACTGTCCCACCTGTTTGTGGCTCTGGGAACGCAGAGGGTCCAATGAGTAGACCCCACACAGGGCTATGGGCCACACTGTGGTGGCTGCAGAACCCTGGGCCTCAGGGGTGGCCAGAGGGCCCAGGTCAGGAGGCCCAGGTTTTCTTCTTCCTGCCCCACCCCACCCCACCGTGCAGAGCTTAGAAGGCATCCCCTCACTTCTCCCATCCCAATGGGGGACAGCCCATTATTATCCCATTTTATGGATGAGAAAACTGAGACAAAGAATGGACTAGAACTGAGGTCAGGCTGCTCAAGAGCTCACGTTCTACAAATTTACTAACTTCAGGTGTTCTCCAAGTTTTTTGTTTTTTTTTTTTTTGCATGGGCAGATACCAGGAAACGAACCTGGGTCTCTGGCTCCCCCAAGGTTTTAAAATTAGAGGTGAAGAGAAGTCCAGGGGCAAAGGGCCCTTGGAACTCACCCTCAGGGGGAGAGTATCAGTCTGGACACAAACAATCCCAGACAGACCCTTCAACCCAAGACGTGGAGCTTCTGGAAGGCCCTACCAAGTCCAATAGCCCCATTTTACAAATAGAGAGGGGGAGGCCCAGAAAGGGGAAGCCATGTGGCACAAAAATGCAGCAGAACAGGTCTGAGACCCAGGCTCCTGGAGCCTTGTCAGGGCTGCACCCCAAGCCAGGGGACAGAGACGCCAGCAGCAGATGTCTCTTCCCAGCACCGCCCTGCCCTGGGGCTTGTCACCAGACGGAAATTTGGCGCAATGGGGCCTTCTGCTTTGCTGGGTCAGCCTCTGGGTACCCGGCACAGAGCTGGTCCTCAGATGTCCCTTTTGGGCCCTGCCCCTACTCAGGGACCCTCTTCACCCTGTCCCCAGGCTGGGCTCCAGGTGTGGGGGCCAGAGGTCCTCGTTGCCATGGAGACTTCATGAGCCTCTGGAGAGATTAAGGAGGGCTTGTATGGAGGGGGCTGAGAGAGGAAAATGGTTGCCAGGGAAACAGGCCTCCCTTGGGCTGACGAATTCCCGCAAAATCAGATTTTAGGATATTTTAGAAACTAAGGGGAAAAGGCCCCTCCTGATAGGGACAATTAATATTCTGTTTTTTTTTCAACCACCTGAATGTTTCACCCCCACATTTTCCCCCTCTTCGTTTAGGTGAGGGCCTGGCCTGCTGGTGAAGTGGGTGGGGCTGTGGGAAGTCTCCCACCCACCCCAGAAGCCTCTGAGGTCACCTAGGCCAGTGGCTCCATTTCACAGGTGGAAAAACAGGCTCAGAGAGGACCGGGGAGTACCCGGACACATAAGTGAGCCACAACAGAGCCAGGACCAGACCTGAGGACAAATAGCCCAGCCTACCCCCTCCCAGCACCCGCATGATTGCCTGCCCTGATTTGCCTGAAAAAGGCCAGTAAACACCAGCAAACTGCCTGGCAGCCTCACCAAGCCTATTAGGGACCCCTGGGGACAGGCCCAGCCATAGCCTTTTGTCCTGAAACCTTCCTGCTACCCTCCCCACAATCAATGGGCTGTTCACCCCACCTGGCTAGGCCCAGCCCCATGGGGGGTGAATCATTAAGCCTCTGCTCTCTGCTCTGTGACAGGAACAGGGCAGGGGTGGGGGGCATGGAGGGAGCAGACAGGACCTCAGAGCAATGTCCTCTCTGAGCCTCAGTCTCCTCATTTGTAAAGTGTGTGTTTGGTGGTGGTGGTGGTGGGGGTCCATAAGCTATGCTCTCCCCACCCCACCTTTGCCCAGGCCATTCCTTCCACCCCAATCACCCTCTCCCTCTGACTCCAGCTTATCTTTCCTGTCCCAGCCTTCATGCTGGTCTCCTCAGGGAAACCCTCAGGCACTCTCTGGGGCAGGGGCCCTCTCTGGGCCCACACGCTCAGCTCCAGAGAGGGCAAGTGGTCGCATGCTTCCTCCAGTTCCCTCCCCTCAGAGATCCAACACCTCCATCTGCTCAGGCAGCTGCACCGGCCCCAAATCCACTGGGCCCCAAATCTATTGTGTCGGCAAACAAGTGTTGCACAGCTACCGTGTGACAGGGGCTGGGGCAGAGTGAGAAGTGAACCTGTGCCACCCCTGTGTCATCCCTGGGCAACTGAGGAGGGGACCCACAGAGCAGTACATCAACAGGCAAACAACTGACCACAACATTCTGTGAGGACAGTGCCTGGGACAGGGACTGTGATCAGGGAAAGGGGCCCAGAGAGGTGCTCTCTAAGTGCCCTCTAAGATGAGGGAAGTCAGGGGTAGGGGGCAACAGCCCAGGGAAGGGCACGGGCAAGGGCCTGGCGGCGGCAGGGGTTGCTACAATGAGAGAGACTGGGGAGCGAGGGCAGCCGGGCCTGCAGGCTCCGGGGGCACAGGGAGGCTAGGACAGAGTGCTTGCCCTCCCCAAGCCTGGCTCCCACATCCATCCGGGCCCTGCTGGGCACTCTGGTCAAGCCCCGGCCTCCCCAGAGCTGCCCTGTGACATTTCCAACAAAGCTCTTGAGCAAGAAAATATCTCATTCAGCCGAGTTCTTTGAAAGCTGGCTGGTATCCTAGCAACCGGCTCACGCTGGCCCACCCTGCCCTGCAAGTGGCATCCCTGTGACTGCCCAGAGGCCCGGCTTTGGTTCCGAAGGAACCTACCCTGCATTGTCTGATGGCCAGACTGTCTGATGGCCCAGCCCAGAGCTGCTCCCTGAAATTCCACGGGAAAAACGCTCTCCCCCTAGAGAGACGGGAGGGGAAAGTTCACTCTGGGAACAGCATGTGGCACAGTGAGGCAGACCACCCCACAGGCACTCACGGGGAGGCAGCGGCTTCTGAAATAAACCTTACAGTCCATCTGCCTGGACTGGAATCCAGGCCTCCTGCAGAAACCCTCTGAGCCTCAGTGTTTTCATCTGTAAAATAGGATGACATCCCTTGCCAGGTGGAGCTGCCATTTCTCATTCATTGCCTTTTGCTGCCCTTGTTGGAGAAAACCCGGAGCTGTCTTCCAACTGTGCCGTCGGGGGGCCCAGGGCTGCCCCGTCCACATGCTCACTCCCTGGGCATCCTCTCCCCTTGTTCCAGGTCTGAGCCCACCTTCCTCCTGCTCCAGGCCTTTGCCCAATCATGCATCAGGGACCCCCACTCACCCATAAGTTTCCTCTTTTCATCTTGACCTCTCTCTTGGCTCCTTCCCACCATCTTTGACCTGAGCTGCCTCTTCCCCTGCCCCACAGGGAAGGGTCTTCCAAGGTATCCATGCTGACCCTCCCCAGATCCTCCCCTCCCACCCCTTCTGCAGGGTGCTCACCCCTTGTCTCCCACCACAATGGATCTCCCCCTCCTTTTGGAAATACTCTTCGTCAGTTCCCTCACCTAGGAAATGGGTGATAACTGCCTCCCTCATACAGTGTTTGTGAGAATTAAATGAAGCTGCTGGAGCAAGTGGATCTGTGGCCAGAATATTCTAAGGGCCTGATACATGCTACTTTGGTCTGATTTCCAGCGGTTTCCATGCCTTTCTCCTTTTCTCCCTGCTTCTGGCTACTCCATCTCTGTCTCGGTTTCCTCTGCTGGGCTCCCATGTGTGGGCACTGCTCATTCTACCTGCTGCCCCACGATCTCACCCACCCAGAGTTTGCACCACCAGCACTGGCTGACAAGGCCTCTCCCCTAAGCTCCAGAAACATTTTCCACCCCTCTGCTGGACCTCCCTCCCCACCCACCCATCATCTCCCCAGCTGAGCCCCATTCCCCATCTCCACGCCTGGCTGGAAATCTGGGGACTTCCTTGGCCCATATCCACTCGGTCACCCAGCCAGTCCTGTCTCCTACCCAGGCCTCCCTGCCATTGCCCCTTCTCTCTATCCCGTCCCTCTTGCCTTTAGCCCATGGTAGTCTTCTCATGGGTCCCCAGCCTCCACCCTGGCCAAAGCCCACTCAGCAGCCAGAGTGCGCCTTTGAAAATGCCAGTCTGATTATGATACCACATGTGGATGTGATGGCAGCTCCTACTGCTCTAATGTTTTGAAGCCCTACATAGCTGGCCCCATTACCCCTCTAGCTGCATCTCTCCTCCTGCTCCTCTTCAGCAGAGATTGCAGCTACCCCACCTTCCCTCAGTTCCTGCAGCTCATCCTGCTCCTTCTGCATCCCACCCCCACTTTTCACAGGTTGTTCTTAGCCCTGAATGCTGTCCCCAGCCCATCTCTACCTCCAGTCACTCTGCAAACTGCTACTTCCCCTTTGTATCCTATCTTAGACCTTCCTTGCTTCCTCCAGAAACCTTCCCTGATGCTCCCTCTTCTGGACTCCCACCCCCCTCAGGTCCATGCGGCTCCAGTCTCAGCACTGATGACACTGCCTGTCTTTAGGGCTCCAAGGTAAAATAGAGGATGCCCAGCAAAGTTTGAATTTCAGATAAACAACTAATACTTCTTTAATATAAGTATGTCCCATGCAATATTTAGGACATATTGACACTAAAAAAAAAAAGAAGATTCATTGTTTACATAAAGTCAAATTGAGCCACTCTGTTCCCCATGGAAAACTCCTACTCATTCTAGAAGTTAATTCAAATGGGCCCCTCTCACTGTAGGTGTCTTGTATTTTTGTTTCCTCCATCTGGCAAGCCTACCTGTTTTCCCCACCTGACTTAGGTCTGACACATCCTGCCCCTGTTAGATCCCCAATGCCTGAGTGAGGTTCAGGCTTGAGAAGAGTCCAGGTTTGGGATAAATGCAGAGAAGGCAGGAGAACCGGGCCCTCAGCCCAAGACCTTTCTAAAGTAGATCCCAGAGAGGCCATTCACACAAATCCCAACATCCCCACCAAGAAGAAACCAAGTCTGCTTTACTCACCTTCCAGTCTGGGGGTAACTGGGCCCCAAACCCCAGAGCAGGAAACATCTTATCACTAATCAGAGAAGAGAAAAAAAACCACTGTAAGACATCCATCCTCACCCCTCCCAACCCCTTACCAAGGGTGGGCCCACTCTGCCTTACCCACCTCTAAGCACTGAAAGCTCACCACTCTGTGCCCCCTGGAAAACTCCTACTCATCCTCGAAGGCCCAATTCAAATGGCCCCTTCTCACTGTGAATTTCTTTGATACCTTGGAATGCCTCTCTTTCGTGTTCCCATAGCTCTTGCCTCACATATGAACTGGGCACTCAGAACTCCTGTGATTTCTTCCCCATTTTCCACTTTGAGTGAGAACTTCCTGAGGACAGAAACCACATCTCCTTTGTCCATTCATTCAGTGTATTTTTTTTGAGGGTCCCTCTGGGAGAACAAACTGCCAGAAGCCTGGGCAGAAGCCAGAAGACCAGTGAGGAGGTTGCTGAGATAATTGGGGTCAGAGGTAATGGTGGCTCAGACCAGGGTGGTAGCAGCTGGGGAAAGGAGAGGAGGTTGGCTTCAAGCATCTTTTGAAAGGATTTGCTGAATGAGTAGATGGGAGAGATGAGAGAAAGAAGGAAGTGGAGCTATAGGGGTGAGTGGTGGTGTTTCTCATTGAGGTAGGGAAGAGGTGAAAGGAGTTTGGATGTTCAGAGTTCACTGCGGCCTTGCTAAGCTTGAATGCCCATCAGTGGAGGGGCTGAGTTGGCAGCTGCATCATAGAGACCCTGGAGCAGTGACACTAGGATCTTCCCTCCCACCCACACAGAGGAGACGTCCACCTCCCTTGCTCTGAACACCGCACCTCTCTTAATATGACCCAGGATCCCAGTCTCCTCTTAGGTCCTGAGCCCCGTTGGCAGTCAGACGCTGGTCTTCACCCTGGGTCTCTCCGGGGGGACAAGTATTCACAGGATTCCCAAGCCTGCTCTCCTCCCTGCTGAATTTCTGGCACCTGCTCCTTCCTCCCTTGCTCCCATGTGTTAGTCCCCAGGTCATTCTGCCTCTGACCTGGAGGAGCCAACAAGCACCATGTGTGACAATGAAGCTGCAACCTTAAGTGATTTCTGGATTCTCCAACTTTGCATTTGGCCCGTTCTGTTTGTGGCCATTCCTGCCATACTCTCTACACAGCTTTCCTTCACTGACTTTTCACAGTATCCAAGCCCCCAGCCAAAGACCTCCAGGAGTTGAGTTCTGTGGGAAGCAAGGTCCTCACATGCTCAAAAGTTTCCAGCAGGATTCCCACTGTTCAGCCATTTGGTGCTAGACCCAGGAATCAGGAGATCTGGGTTCCAGTCCCCCTGGGTCTGTATTCCTTTGGACAGATTCTCCACCCCTACCAGGCCTTCATTTTCCAGCCCTGAAAAGGGAGGCTGTTGCAAGAGCAAGTGCATTTCCTCTCCCCTTCTGACTCATTGCTTAGTGGCTACTTGGTACACTGGGTACAGAAGCATCCTATGAAGCTGTGCTAGGTAGGTAAGAGTACAATAATCAATTAGCAGTGTCTGCTATACGTATATGAATGGGCAATTATAACGGTCTCCCAGGATTTGATGGTCTCTGGGTCCCTTCTAGCTTTGACAAGCTAAGCCTCCCAGCTTGGTCAGAGCCCTAGTTGAACTTCAGAGCCCCTTCCCAAACATACCTGTCATAGTCCTGAATGATCTGCCCTACAGCCCAGATGGCTGACAGGTATTCATTGGTGCCCATGGGGTTGATATAGTGTAAAGAAGAAGGGTCGAAGGGGTTCCCGTTGGAGGCTGTGAAGTCTATGCCAACCTGCAGAGGGGGAAAAGGGCTATCCAGTGAGGCCAGAAACTCCCAGCTCCCCACCCGACCCCCAGGGAAAGGAGAGGCTGATAGGATAGGGGAAGCCCGCTCATCTCCCAGCTCCAATCCCCCCAGATATGGTCTGAAACCTATCAAGCTCTCTGGTTGTATTACGCTCCTGTTCTAACACCACTGTGACTCCCTATTGCCAGAGTATAAAGTCCACTGTCCAGATATAACACAAGGCCAACTTAGATTCCCGGACTGCTATTTCTCCTCACTGTCCCTACGCTCTACCCCAAAGAGTCAGGCCATCTTCTTTCCCTTTGTCTAATTCTTATCCATCCTCCAGACCCAATTCAAATGCCGCTGCCCCACTGAAGCCTTCCCAGATAACTCACCTCTCCAAGGCACCTCTCCATCCTCCCTCAGACCTCCAAGGGCCCCTGGGTTGGGTGCTGCCCAATAGGGCAGCATCCATCTCCCTGGTCAGACTGGGAGCTCTTATGGGCTGGGGACATGCCCTTGAGGAGCCTGGTCCAGGCTAGGCAGAGGGACCTGGGAGTGCCAGGAGGGCAGGGCTAGATGCTCCACCTGCTCTCTCAGTCCAGGGGTGATCCCAGCCCCGCCCTGGGAGGGACAGCAGAGAGGTGAGGGCAAGACTGGCCCAGCAGGGAAAGGTCAGGCAGCGGGGGATGGTCGCCTTGATGCAGTCCCTGGGGGAGTGGGAGAGAAGGGGCTGCCCACCCCCTCCTCATAGCACTGGAGGGAAGGCAGAGAAGAGAGGACCCCTAGAGTCTGGCCCACAGGAGGCACTCACTCAGTGCACATTTGATAACTGAATAAATGCACACAGGAGGAACAGGAGGGCCCTGCCTCTGGATGGCGGTGAGGGGGGCAATGTGGGGAGGTGGGCAGAAGGTGGACCCCAGCAGGCCCCTCCCTTCTGGGCCAAGGGTCTCCTCGGGGTGAAGAATAAAAGACAAGCTAAACGGACAAACCTAGAGGGTGTACACACCAGGCCACAGCAGTCACAATCCACACTTTTAATGAGTATTTATTGAGCACTTACTATGTGCCAGGTACTGTACAATATGCTGAGGTTCAAGAGAAAACAAAATATACAAAGTCCCACCCATGTGACTAGAGCCCAGTGAGTAAGGAGAAAGATGACAGCTGATGAGGCCGGTGGGGGCCAGACAAGGAAAGCCATATGGGCAGTGGGGAGGAATTTGGCTTTTTTTCACTCTAACTTGCAGCTAAACTCCTGATTCAGGCCCATCCAGCAGGATCAAACAGCCTGTGCCCTCTCTCTTGCCCCAGGGACGTCAGCTCTTCCTGCAGTCTATCCCAGATCCCTATTGCTGCAGTAGTGGTCCAAGCCTTCAGGGAGGAGCCTCACTGGGACAGGGTGGGAAGACAACCAGAGAGCTTACAGTGAACATGAGCTGGCAGCCTCCCAGGATGTAATCCAGGAAGGAGTAGTCCCGGCTTATCTGGAAGAAATGGGGAGTCATTGGTTTCCACTCTGCACCCAAGGGCTGGTTCCAAACCCAAGGCTCTGTCTATCCATTCTGCAGTGGCACCTCCCAGTGTGGCCCAAGCCTGATCCCCATCCCACGCCCCCACCAGCTCACCTTACAGGAACGTAGGATAATGATGCCTGAGTTTTTATAGTTCTTTTTCTTCCTCTGCTTCTTGGGGTTGATACATTCAAACTCCAGCTGGGCAATGCGAGAGGAGAAAAAAGATTACCTTGAGGCTTCTATGGGGATAGGCCCTCCCCTAGCCCCAGAATCCCCTCCATGGCTCTGACACAGGGCAGCATGCCTCCTCTGGACAGCCACACCCAGAAATGGTTCCTGCTTTCTTGGATTCTCACCAAGCTGCACCTGCCTGCCCAAGGTTGAAAGATCTGCATTTGCCCTGCCAGATGACCCACCCATGACACGCCTATGCCATGCACCTAGAATTGTCACCTATGGGCTGGCTTCTCAGGGCAAGTTAAATGGACAGCTCCTGAGGGCTCACTATGTGCTAGGCACTTTATTGTATCATCTAAACCCCAGCCTAATCCTCTGCCTCTATTAAACAGATGGGGAAACTGAGGCTCAGAGAGGTAGAATGCCTTGTTCAAGGTTATACAGCCAGAAGAGTTGGCGTTTGAGCCCCACCCTGCCTGATTCAAAACCTCCTCCCCTGCTGAAGTCATAGGGTCACAATACACGTGCCATCTCACCGGGACGCCATCACAAGCCTCACACATCTGGGACACCGAGGTCTGGAACTCGCCAATGAAGTCGTGGCCCCCATCGTTGTCATAGTCATAGCACATGACCTGGAGGTAGGCCCAGAAAGGTCAACCCAGAGCTGCCCCCCAAGAAGTGCTTTCTAGCCCCTCTCCACTCTGCAAGCAAACCCCACTTCTTCTTTTTGAGTGATGCCTCCCTCACCTTCCCATCCCTGTCCAGTTGGCCTGGGAAGACTACAGCTCCTGAACAGCCTCCTGCAGGAAGCCTTCCATGACTGCCAGGAAAGGGAGAAAGTCTGCCAACCCTGGTAATGGAATCTACACACTCTGGTACTGGAAGCTTAACTCCACACACATCTCACACTTGGCCGATCACCTGCCTCAGGTTGTAACCTTCCCCCTAGCCTTTGGGACCATCACCTGAGTCCTCTTTAGACATTTTTTTTTCCTGGGTTGGGCACAAAAATCCAAGTTTTACATGCTCTCTCACTTAACTGCCAGGACATCTTAGGAAGAAGACAGTACATATCTTACTGATGGGTAAACTGAGGCCCCAAGAGGAAAACACTTACGACACTAGCAGACCAAGGACCAGAACCCACGTTTCCTGGTACCTATCAGGGGATACTTGCTTCGACCTGGCTTCCACTCACCCAGCTCCCCTTGGACAGGGCCCCTGAGGAGTAAGGGCTTTTAGAGACTTGCAATCATCCTTCTCATCACAGCAATAACATTTGATCGCTTCCAAGGTGTTGACACATTCATTATCCTTGCTTGCAGCACTGCAGCCCTCCAGAAAGAGCTAGGCAGGTATCTTATTCCCATTTTAGAGAAGTGGGAGCCTGGCCCAGCTTACTCAGAGTGTCAGACAGACTCAGGTCAAGGACCCAGATCTCCTGCCCCCCCATACACCCCAGATGGGTTCTCCTCCCTTGACACCCTGAATCTTAATAAGAAAGAGCTTTGACAAGGCATCCCCAGGAAGCCTCGGATAAACTGCAGGCCTGAGCTGGCAGGATGGGCAGCCGAGCTTCCAGGGTCCCCCTCACCTGGATGGGCTTCTCCATATTCCCATCACACAGGGACACCAACGGCACGGTGAATGGCTTCCACACGGGGTCCAGCGTGTACTTGATCACCTGGAGGCAGGGGTAGGCTCAGGCCCAGGGCGGCAGAACTCTAGGGTCAGGCCAGCCCAACTAGATGGGTAAAAGGCACGATGGAGGGGCCCACAGCCCTGCTTCCAGGGATGGAAGTGAGCATCTTGTGGCAGGGAGGGAATAAGCCTTTTGGGGCACTATGATGGGTTTGTCTTGCATGCTACATGGCTGGGACTGTGCAGCCCATCCTGTCAGGGGTGGCTGGACCCGCAGACCCACTGCCTGAGAGAAGCCAGGCCCCACACACCCACCTCAGTCCTGTGGACCAGCATCCACTTGCCATCATCTCCCGGCTTAAAAAACTCAAGAAATGGATCTGACTTCCCAAAGAGGTCCTAAGGAAAGCAGGAGGAAGTGGGTGAGGGTGGCACATCTCCACCAGGTTCAGGTAAGATGGGGCACAGACTGGCTGCCTCCCCCAGCCGGGGTCAGGCACGGGAGCTGTGGGCAGAGCCAGCCTGGCCCCAGCCCTCAGTGTCTGCGGGGCTCTTCCAGGAGGCCCAGGACCACTGCAGCCCCCTGAGACCAAGTGGCTCCTGCAGGGGAAAACCCCCATCCTGAAGTTGCCAGAGCTTGTGCTCAGAGACCTTGAGAGTGAAAGCCTGTGGGGGTTAGAACCCAGCATCTGAGACAGGGCAGGACTTCAAGAGGAGCTGGTTCCCGATGCAGGGGTGGCCCTCAGCAGGATGTGATTTTAACTTATTTTAGAGGGAATCTGAAAAACCAAAATTATCCCTACCACATGACAGAAGGGATATTATGCCCTTTAAAAATCGATTTAAGTGTTTTTTATTTAACGTGTCCATCAAAGGAAGTTATATTAAATTGGGAGACAGGAAATAAACAAAATGAATGAATCCCATATGTGAGATGGTATTAAGTGCCAAGGAGAAAAGTCAAGTGGGAGGGGTGGGCTATCGGAGACCACTGCAATTCTAAACACGCGGTCAGGGAAGGGCTTGCTGAGGAGGTGCCACACCAGTGGAGGCTTGAGGAAAGGGAGGGGGTTGTCCTGAGAATATTCTGGGGAAAGGGTGTCCCAGGCAGAGGGAAGAGCGAGTGCTAAGGTCTGGGGCAGGAGGGCCTGGAGCACAGGATGAAGAAGCTGATTCAGCTGAAGCTGAGGGAGGGAGGGGAGGTGCAAAGGGGTACAGTAAGGGAGTGGGGACTCATGAGGTAGAGCCCCACAGGGTACAGTAAGGACCCTGGCAACTCTGAGCTGGGAAGCCCCAGTGAATGGTTTTCCAGTCATGTTTTAATGCCTCTATGTGACGGGAAGCTCACTACCTCAATGGAGAGGTGGTCCTAGTTTGGAGTGACAAGTGGGGTGAGATGGGGGGAGCTGTGGGCCTGTTCCTTGGGGGACAATGAAAGTGGCAGCCAGAGGCCCCAGGGCTAAACCATGCAACCTCGACCTCGGGGAAGGAGGGGAGGGATACTGCTCGCTGGTGGTGACCTTCCCTCCCCCACCACCTCACCTTCTTGTCCAGCTTCCTACCAGCCAGGCTCAGCGTGATGACCCGGTTGTCCGACAGCTCCTGGGCGGCAATCTGCAAGGCCAGAGGACTGTGAGGGGTGCAGGACCTTCTCCTGAAGCCCCCCACCCTCAGGCAGGTGGGTAAAGGTGTACCCCAGGAGGCAATTTTTCAAGACTATGAGAGGGATGGTAGAGGAAGAGATGATGCCAGGTGACCTTGGACAAGTCTCTTGTCTTTTCCAAACCTCAGTTTCCATCGTCTGGAAAACGAAGGCAATAGTCCACTTGGGTATGAAGAATCAGTAGGCAGCCCTGTGTGGCTGAAGAGCTGGGGCCTTGGGACGGTGGGCAGAGATGAAGCCCCATGGAGATGTTCTGGGTCACGGAGGAGCCTGACAGCCCTCCCCCCACGCCACTCCACCCCCCATAGCCCCACTGCAGACCCAGAGAGCAGTCACTCCAATCCTAAGGTGTTAGGAATTCCAGCAACTACACTGCACAGCTAGGGAAACTGAGGCCCAGAGCAGAGACGGGAGCCATCCCTCCAGGTCACAGCAGTCCTCCCTGCTCCATGCCCTCCCCGTCAGTCATGGCCTTCCAGCCAGTGAGGGACACTTCGGGTGACCTTGGGGCTGCCCTCTACCCTCTCTGGGCCTCCCTCTATCCCCCCTCCCCACCAAGGGGCAGGGAAAGCACCCTGGCCAACAGCAACACAAGTGGACTGGGCTATCCTGGGCCCGGGGCTTTCTCTCCCCCAAGCCTCCCTCTACTGCAACCTAACGGACCCTGCAGAGCCACAACCAGAGGCCCGGGATGCCAGTACCCCTTCCCTCCTCCGGCTGGGACTTGCTCAACAACCCTGCAGGGTCAGTCCTCTTAGTACCCCCTTTCACAGAGGAGAGAACTAGGTCTAGACTGTAGCTCCTGGAAATGCTCCGGGGGACGGCATGAGCCGGAGTGGGGTCTGACTGGGTTGGTAGGAGAGAGCTGGCTTGTGAAGGCATTTAGCTTTTGAACACCAGGAGGCGGGGGAGGTTGGGAGAGAGCATTCCAGGTGGCAGGACCAGAGTGGGTAAAGGCCTGGGGTATCGTTATGGGTTGAACTGTATCCCCCAAAAATATGTGATGGAAGTCCTAACCCCCAGGACCTCAGATTTGTGATTGTATTTAGGAATAGGGTGGTCGTAGTGGAATTAGTTAAGATGTGGTCATACTAGAGTAGGGTGAGCCATTAACCTAAGCTGACACCATGGGAGAAGGCTGTGTGGAGATGGAGCCAGGTTGGAGGTGTGCAGCAGGGAGCCTTGGGGTGCCAACAATGGTCAACCGCCAGAGGTGAGGAACAGACAGGAAGGATTCTTCCCCAGAGCCATTAGTGAATTGTCCCACCTACCCCTGGATTTGGGACTTCCGGCCTTCAGAACTGTGAGGGTATCAATTTCTGTTGTTTTGGCCACAAGGTGGTGGTAATTTGTTCTGGCAGCGCAAAGAAATTAAAACGGGTGCTGCAGGGTGTGCGAGTTCAGTCTGCCTGGAACCCAGGGTTTGTAAGTGTAGGGGGTGGGGGTGGGTGGGGCAGTTTAAAACAGCTGATGTAGGAAAACAGGGTGGGGACTGAGGGATCCCTCACAGCCTTGAGTATGGTCAACAGGCACCAAGGAGCCATGGGAGGTTCCAGAGGAGGGAGCAATGGCGGTACGAAGTCCTCCTCCCTCAGGCACAGCCAGCCCCCCGCATCACACAGGTTCTGAAGCTGGACAACCCAGAAGAGAATCTTGCTAGCTGAACCACCCCAGGGAACTTCCTCTCTGGGCCTCAGTTCCCTCCTTTGAAGAAGGAGGTTCTCGCGCATATGCAGCATCAGCATATCGCAGGAATCACTGCACAGGGCAGCGTCAAGCAGAGCTCGGGTGGGGGAGGCTCTTCTGAAGGATCCTCCAGGGAGGGCAGGCAGGGGAGGCGGAAGCTGGGAGGCCTTGGGGAAGTGTAGGAGCGCCCCGCCTCGGAGCGCCTTTGGGGCCTTCTGGTGGCCTCCCTGTCCCCCCCAACCCCCCCCCACCCCCCCCA
>PVIY010043101.1:0-20520 GCA_004026745.1 Myrmecophaga tridactyla
AGCTGAATGATATGATTGGGGGCAGTACTCATGAATGGGCCTGGAAGGGCCTTAAACTGATGTGCAGAGCTCAGGGAGGGTGGGCTGAGGCTGTGCGACACTGTAGGCAGGGGGCGGGGGTAACCTAGGTATGGAGGTTACTGCCCACAGCCTTTATGCACTGGCACCAGCCTGCAGGGAACAGGGAGGGGAGATAGTCCTCTGCAGGTGTCAGGAGAGGGGGGATTGGGCTGCAGTTGCGGTGGGATGGGGACAGGTACGTGCACTAGGGGCTGGTGGGTGGAGGCACCTGGAGCACAGGGAATGGGAATGGGTGATGGTGTTCAGGTGCATGGGGTGTGGGGTGAGTCAAGGGTGGCAGGGTGGCACTGGTGAGGGTAGAGCCTTCAAGGAATGCAGCCTGGCTTCCTTCCTCATTCCCATCTCCCTGTCAATGCACTCCTGAGGACTCTGGCCTCCGCATTGACAGACCAGTCTCCATTCCTCAGCTTTTGCAGCCAGGGCCTCCCTGCATGGTGCAGAAGGCTCTTCTGGGTCACTTCCACCCTTGAATCAGCATCTCAGTCACCTCCCAACCCTTCTCTAACTTTTCCTTGGAGCAGGGGTGAGCTCAACCTACACTATTCCACCATCTTCCCCCAGACCCTATTGATTCTATTTTAAATCCATCAACTACTTTTTTTCATCAACTACTTTTGAATTGTAGCATTTAGTTATTTATCATTCAATATATTTATTGATATGTTTGTGTTTAGCTGTATCATTTTTTTAAACTTTGTTTTTTGGCTTTGCCCTCTATTTGTTTATCCTCTATTTCCTTTAGGCAAGCAATGCTGCCACAAACATGTGTGTACAAATTTCTGTTTGAGTTCCTGTTTTCAATTCTTTTGTGTATCTATAATAAGTGGAATTGTTGGGTCATAGAGTAATTCTACTCTTAACTTCCTGACACTGCCACTCTGTTTCACACTGGCTCCACTTTGCAGTGTTGTATGTGGGTTCTCCCTTCTCCACATCCTCTCCAACATGTGCTGTTTTCCATTTCTATAGTAACAGCCATCGTGGTGTGTGGGAATTGATATTTGTAAGGGAGGACGTTGAATGTGCAGTTAGTTAAGATGTGGATTTATCTATGTGTAGAATCTGCAAAGGTTCTATTTAGAAAATACAGCTTGAATCAGTTGGGCTTTAATCCATGTGGCTGGAGGACTCCTATGCAAAGGAAGTTCAGCCCCATTCAGTAGAAGCCAGAAGTGAGAAAAATCCAGAAGTCCGAAAAAGTCAAAGAATGGGACAGATCGCCCCATGAAGGAGGCCGGCAGGCAGGTGCAGGATGGAAGGATCTGGCAGGTCAGAGGCAGAAAGCTAAGGATGCTGTGAGATGCGCCATTTGTCAGGACCTAATTTTGGACTTCTAGGCCCCCAAATTCCTGTTGTTTAAACTAACCACTGTGTAGAATTATTAATGTCAAACTAAAACATACTTTCTGTTTTTCTTGTGATCTCTTCTTTGATTTATTGATTGCTTAGAATTAAATTGTTTAATCTCCACATATTTGTGAATTGTCAATTATTGACTTCTAATTTCCTTCCTTTGCATTTGGAGAAGATAGATTGTATGATTTGAATCTTTTAAAATTGACTTTTAAAACAGACTGAGACTGTTTTGTTACCTCCCAGAGATGTATCCTGGAGAATGACCCATGTGCACTAAAGAATGTGCATTTGCTGCTGTTGCATGAAGTGTTTTATGTAAAGCTGCCAAGTCTGGGTGGGTTTATAGTGATTTTCAAGTCTTCTCTGTCATTGAACCTCTGTTTACATGGTCTACTCATTATTGAAAGTGGTGTAATGAAGTCTCTTACTATTGCTGTATAGCTGTATCACTCTATTTCTTCCTTCAGTTTTATCAATATTTATTTCATGTATTTTGGAGCTATTGTT
This sequence comes from Myrmecophaga tridactyla, assembly GCA_004026745.1. Classification (NCBI taxonomy): domain Eukaryota; kingdom Metazoa; phylum Chordata; class Mammalia; order Pilosa; family Myrmecophagidae; genus Myrmecophaga; species Myrmecophaga tridactyla. Next base: position 1,945 of record PVIY010043101.1, read on the forward strand.
ACTTTCAGATGAATTTATATTTATGATTGTCATATATTCTTGTTGAATTTATCCTTTTATCAATATATGAAGTCCTTATTTGACCATGAAAGGCATTTTTTGACTTAAAAAGTCTGTTTTACCTGCTATTAATAGAGCCACTCTGGCTCTCTTCTCATGGCAATTTCCATGGAATATTTCTTTTCATCCTTTCAGCATATTTATGTTTTTGAATTTAAGGTGCATCTCTTGGGTCATGTTTTTTACTATGCATTTTGCTAATCTCTATCTTTTTATTGGATAGTTTAAGACATTGATAATTAAAATAATCACTGCTGAGGTAGGATTTACTTCTGATTTTGTTTTTCAGACCAGAAAATGTAAAAAGTGAGTGTACCATTCAGAGATACAATATACCAGCATTTATACTTGCTCATGTAATTGCCTTTGCTGGAGACCTTTATTTTCTTAACACTACTTCAAATTACTGTGAAGTGTCCAATCTTTCATCTTGAAGAATCCCCTTTAATATTTCTTATAAGCATGTTGTTCTAGTTTGCTAGCTGCCAGAATGCAGCACAGCAGGGATGGATTGACTTTTAATAAAAGGGGAATTATTTCATTAGTTCTTCAGAGGAAAGGCAGCTAACTTTTGACTAAGGTTCTTTCTTATGCGGAAGGGCATAGGGTGATCTCTGTTGGCCTTCTCTCCAGGCCTCTGGGTTCCAACAGCTTTCCCCAGGGTGATTTCTTTCTGCATCTCCAAAGGCCTGGGCTGAGCTGTGAGTGCTGAGATGAGGTATGCTGAGCTGCTTGGGCTGTGCTACATTGTCCTCTCTCATTTAAGCACCAGCCAATTAACTCATTCATTGCAGCAGGCATGCCTCCTAGCCTACTGCAGATGTAATCAGTGACAGATGAGGTTCACATGCCTTTGGCTCATGTCCACAGCAACAGAACTAGGCACCTTCACCTGGCCAAGTTCACACCTGAACTTAACTACCACACCTCTACTGGTGAAGAACTTCCCCAGCTCCCATGCACCTTAGAGCGACTTAATCTCCATTATCTTTGAAGGGCACTTTTGTAAGACATAGAATTCTTAGGTGATAATTTTATTTCTTTCAGGATTTTAAATGTACCCTCACACTGCCTTCTAACCTGCACAGCTTCTGATGAAAAATAAGCACTTATTCTTATCAAAACTTCCTTTACAGGATGAGTTACTTCTCTCTTGAAGCTTTCAAGATTCTTTTTTTTCTTTGCCATTCAAAAGTTAGATTATACTGGTACACTGGGTGGGGCCTCTCATTTTTTGGCTCTGTTCAAATCCTTTTTATTATTTCTATTCATCAGAATGGACAGTTACAACTGATCTACCTTCAAATTCAACAACTCTTTGTCAGCTCCAAACTGATGAATCCATTCAAATTGAACAGAGCCAAAAAGATCTGAGGTCCCATCCAGCATTCCAGTAAGCACATTATATCATGTATATATCAAGAGTTACAGTGGAGAAAAAAGAGAGAAAGGATGGAAAGAATTTTGAAGACATAATGTAAAAAAACTCTCAAATTTAATGAAAGATATGAAAATATATGTCTAAGAAGCTCAAAGAACTCCAATTAGGATAAACTCACAGAGGTTCATGCCAAGACACATCAGAAGACATGCAGGTGAGAAGGCAGTGTCAGGGCACATTTAAAATCTTGAAAGAAATAAAATTATCAGCTAAGAAGTCTATGTCTTACAAAGGTGCCCTTCAAAGATGAGATTAAGTCACTCTAAGGTGCATGGGAGCTGGGGTAATTCCTCACCAATAGATCTGCTACAGGAAATATTAAAGAAAAGAGAAAGCAACCTGTTCATTGCTTCAGAGTGTCCAGATGTTGGGTTTAAATAGGTGATAGGAAATGATCCATAGAATAAAATTTCAACTATGAGGTGAGGAGAGCAGGTGGAAAGGCTTCAGTCCATCTGGTGTTTTGCAGCATCTTCAAGGTGGCTGGAGATTATTCTGCTACAGGACCCAAGTGTCAGCAGAAAGGGAAGAGTGACCCACAGACAGCAAATCTATGGACTACCATCTCATTCACAGACGTGTTCCCCAGGCCAGCTTGAGGATGGGGGTATGACACAGAGGACACAGTTGATTTGGCTTGATCCACAAAAGGACAGAGAGAAAATATGGTGTCTGCCCTATTTCAAGTGGATATCACTGACCGCTGACCAGCCCCCAGCTGGAGACAACACTGTGGTTCATGACTAGAGGATGGTGCACAAGGTTAGTGATGGCCACACAGTGGTCCTAGACCATCACGGCCAGAGGAGGGACTGTGGCTCCCAACATCAGGAAGAAGCACATTGGTGCAGCCCTGGCCAAAAGAGAAATATCTCCTTTCTGGGCCCAAACATCCATGAGCATCTCGGAAGAGTGATGGACACATGACAGAACCTAAGAAGGAAAAGTTACTGAGAAAAATATGTATTAGGGTCTGAAATGTGGGAAATACTCTTGCTATTAGAACTGCAATGCCTTCCGCCATCAGGATAATCACAGAGGACCAAGAATTCTCCAGAAAGAAACCAGCGGAATTCAAGTTTATCAGAAAAACCTGAGAGAACAAATTCCATCATTGTAGTGACATTTGGTTCTGTAATGTTCAATTCGTTTTCTACTTGGGCATTTATATTTTCCTCTTTTGTAACTTGATTGGGACAATAGAATTGGACTTCTACTTCCTCAGTTTCTCCCCGACACTTGATATCTTTGATTCTGTGAGATTTGATGTGAAACCAGAAGCAAGGAACTCATCTGTAGATAAAATCAACTAGGTCAATTAAATGCACATGGAATTGATTTATGATACTAGATTTGTATTCAAATCATATCAACAAGATCCACAGTGACACATTTTAATTCAGTTTACAGTGTGAGAATGGGAATCCCTTTGAGTTCTTTTTCCAGTCAAATAGAAAATTATGATCCACTCTCTCCCACATTTTTTTTTACCCAGGATTTGCTCAGCATCCCTTCTTAGAAAGTCTTTTTTCTCTTCCAAATATTGTCCATCCTTTAAATCTCAAATGCATCCTTGAAACCTTTGTTTAATTTTTGCTCTTCATCTTTACTGAATTTTAAGCCTTCTCATCAAATATCCAATTACAACTCTGTTTTCTTTTATTTGTCACTAGGGAATAAAATTCCTGCATGTTTGTTTTCTTCTTATGTTCCTGTCTCATCTCTTGAAGTGAGTATGTAAGCCACTGAAGCCAGGCATTCTTTTTCAAAGTTTTCCCTATTACCATCCCCGATATGGTAACCATATATATATATATATATATATATATATATATATATATATATATATTTATCTAGAACCTCATGATATTTATCCAACTCATTTTTATTTTCTATTCCTAATTTTATTCATATAACTCTCCTTACTGGTGTTAGAATCCAAGTTTTGTCATTAATATAACTTCCCACAACCACCTCTGGCACTATGTCCTACATTCTCTCCATGATAAAGTACTGTCTCAGTTAATGAAAACTACTTGTTTTTCTGACTATGGATTAAAGCATCTGAGTAATGCTCAAAAGAACACATATATCTCTGGTCTCATTTAAGCTCATAGCCACAGAGCAAACAAGAAATTAATTCTGTGAAAATATCCTATCAGATTTCCTTAATATATTTTCTCTACCTATTCTCCAACTTTTAACCTAAGTAGGCTAAATTGTATCTCCTTTCTTTAAAGATGTCCCCTCACCCATACCACCCATATCCTATGACCTGCTCTCCTTATTAGCTGAGTATCCTCTTTTATTTAATTTTGAGGTAAGAAACAGATAACACAAATTTCAATATCCTCTCATTAACAAATCTTCCATCTGTATTAACATACTAAATTGACTTGGCTTGTCTTCTTGTTGCATTTGGATGAAATTTCCCATTGAAGATTTCTCCAAGGGTCTCACCTCATCTCATTCTACAGCAATGCATCCCTTGCTGAAGCCATACTCAGTGATGCATCCCTCCCTCCATCCCACATCACTCTATCAGCCCTTCTGGTGCCTCACAACTCTGTCATTAGGGTGAGGTAGGTTGGGGAGATTGATTTGTTGTTTTGTAACACCTAAGCCATCTTTTATCAAAACCTTACTTTTTGGTTAGATATTTCCTGCAATATAAGGAATTTTCTGGAAAGTATTCAAATTCTATTTTTAGATATATTTTCTATAATAGGCTTTTCAAAATAAGTGTGATACTTGTATGCCCCTATTTACTACCTCTGAATCCTAACTAAGCTAAGTGTGTGCAGGAGCATTGGGGCACAGACTATGATGACAGCCTCTCAATGTTAATCTATGTTTTCTTAAAGACACATGTTCAAAATAAGCTTCTCCTCAGACCCCATGTCCCCTTGGAATTTTATTCTTGAATCTGTATAGATCCTTGCAATATGGAGCAGGATGCTTTTAGTAACAAGTCTATTGATAATTATCTTAGAGAATTTAGAAAGGAAGGGTAACAATTGTAAACAATCATTAATTCTCACTTTGCTCATTCAGAATTTGAAATTTAATGGTTCCCTGGGGGCCTGACTATAATCATCTTTGTTTAATTAGCCTTCTTCTTCAAAGAGGTATAAATTTAATATATGTGTTTGGTAGTGTTTTTCAAGTTTCAAGGTAAACAGATTGATTTTTATTAACCCAATGCATTGAATTCCACCATTTCCCTTGTAGGAAAATAAGGCATAAAAATGTAGTAATGTAAATTGTAACAATTCATATTTGTTTATTAAATCAGTTTTTTTTCAGAATCATCCCTAAGCATGGCATTTTTATTACTCTAATTCTAGGTAATATTGGAGTCATGCACCTGTGGGAGTGTTAAGTTCTGAAATCAAGTTTACACATAAGGTAAAAGTTGAGCATTGCCAAAATAATCTTAAAATTGCATCAAATCATCTGTAATATTCAGCTGCCATTTGTATAAAAAAATACTCAAAAAAGTCATTTTTCTGTAAGGAAGATAGGTTAAAAAAACAAAAACATTTTATTTTGATAAAGATGGAATCACTGGCCTAATTTCCAGCTACTACAGCTGTGGATGAAATTGCTACAAAGCGAGAGGTTTAGAACAACACTTTCCTTATGTTCATGAACTCTTTGGGTAGGGATTGGATCAGGGCATTACAGGAGAGGCTCACCTCTGCCACACTCTGCAGTTTCAGCTGGGAAGAGGCAGAGGAAAGGGCTCACTGGACAGCTGGGGCTGGTTTCACCATGTGGCTGCATGGTGGCTGGCACCTGTGGGCCAGGGAGATTACCCATGGCCTCTCCAGGTCCAGACGGGCTTCATAGCAGCACAGTAGCTTCAGGGAGGGGGACATCTCAGAGAGCACCTTAGGGCTGGTGTAAAAGATGGCACAGCCCACACAGTGGAAGCTGTACTGCCTGTCCAGCCTAACCTTGTCTTTCCATTCTGGTCAAGCAGTGCCACCTCTGCTGTGCCTTGTTCATTAATGTGAGTCACAAACCCCCTGGGATTCATCAACAGGAGCAGTGTCAGGGTGACATGGTAACATGGCATGTGGGTGCAGCCAAGTCTGGAAAACAAAATAGGGCACAACTTGTGTTGTTTTGTGGATTTTTAATTTTTTTATCCTTTTAGACTGTTTGTTTAACCAAGGCATGTAATTTAATTGATTTATGTCCAAAGCAAAGTCTGAGGAATAATTATTTTGAAGGTAAGAAAGTTAGTTTCACTTTGTGTATATACACTATATGTGTATATATATATATATATTTATAATATTTAGCAAAAGTTATTTTAGCCACAGTTTTAGAGAATGCTATCTCTTTATACTCTAGCATTTCTTATTACCACATCCCCTTTGTGATGTCATGTAGTGATTTTGGGCATTTAGGTATCTGGCTAAAAAGAAGTTGAGGATGTGCATAATTTGGGGTTTATGTGGTTTGCTCACATCAATATAGAGTTGCTTATTGCTAGCAAGATTTTGCATACTGGTAGGTGGCATACTGGTAAGTGGATTAAAAGTGCCTGAGTCTAAAGATAATGAATTTAAAATTATATAGCTGTTGCAGGGAATCAGGTTTTTGTTTCCTGGACTTGAAGAAAAGATTATCTATCCTTAGACATGTACAAGCCTTGTCACCAGTTGTCGCTTCACTATCTGAATCAACACACTCTTATTGTGCTGTGCAACTCCACCTGTTGGTGATATTTGTAAGACTATATATATATACACACACACACATTATATGTAATATACATATATTTGTATGTAATTAGTTGTGGTTTATTTCCTCTTTCAACGTCTCACACCTAATTTTGAATTTGAAATGCCATGTTCCTTTTCCCAGAGGCAGCCAACACCATAGTATTAACTTAATTTCCAGGAATCTGGTTCCATTCCTGACTGCCATTTATCCCTTCAAAGTGTAAAAGTCATATTTCTTTGTTAAAGTTCATAATTCAAGTACTTTTGCTAATTCAATCTATCTTCCACACTTAAGGAGATGTTATTACACAATTGATGTTTCCATGGGCCATGTCTAGTTTCCTAGTTTTATGCCCCTTCTTATTTCTCTGCAGACTGATGAGTCCTAAGCCACCTGAGATGGGGCATGCCTTCGATGTCTGGGAAGCACTGTGCCTATCAGATGGCATCAGCAAATGTGTGAACAAATGGAACTGAAATCCAGACTCCACTGAGACTTTGAAGCTCAGGTTCATAGACTAATGGAATATATTTTCTGTATTGAATTTGAGCCCGCACCCCTACCTCACTTCCTGGAAATGGCCTTAATGGACTTGTTTAGTGTCTGGCTGCTCAAGCAAATGCCATGAAATCGGTTGGGTTTAACTGTGGGAATTTATTCACTCATGGTTTGGGACTCAGAAAAAGTCCAGATCAAGGCATCACTGTAGTGATGTTTCCCCCCCGAGGGCAGTGGGTTGGATGGGGTGGGGGTGGCTGTGGTCATCTTTTTCCTTGGTTCCTCCTTCACTTGGCACACAGGGTAGCCACATCTGACCTCTCCATCCTCTTCTGGGGTCCATTAAATTTCAGCTCTGGCTGCTCTTGTGGCTTTCTTTCTGTGTGCTATGTTTCATTCTGTCTCTAAAGGACTCCGCTAAAGGAATAAGTGAAGCCCCATCCTGACCAAGGTAGGCTGCACTGTAACTGAACCAATCTCATCGAGAGGCTATAATGACAATGGCTTCATACCCACAGGAATAGATTAAGAACACGTTTTTCTGGGATACATCACTCCAAACCACCATGTTCCACCATCTGGACCCTGAGAAGGCATGCTCTCTACAAAACACACTAATTCCATCATAACATCCCCAAAGCCTGAAGTCATTTCCCTCAGCTTCAGTGGTTCTGCCCTTGAAGGGATTCTTCCTTCAGAGTGTCCCTTCTCTGTCCTTTTTAGTTCAGGTCAGCAGTGGTTCTGCTCATACACACTTTGCAAAATTCCTGTCAGTTTTGCATGCAGCTCATGGGGACCCAAACCTTCTGACAGGACTTTCCCCAGAACCTTCCTGTATAACTGCATATTTCTACCAGCATTCTGCTCATGACAAATTGTGTATTTTCTAAAATTTCATGGTTGTTTACAAACATATGAGATCAGTCATTCAGAGCAATATCTCTAGGTGTATAGGAAAAATAACTGAAATTAATGTATGGAGACTTCTGTGTGACCAAAAGAAAACATAGCCACCTTTTTGAGTTTTACCACAATCCACATTGGTAGGAATTTTCTTAATGACTTCAGGACATCTTTGTTTTGCAAACAATATATGTGAGGTTAAATGTTGTTGTCACAATGGTAGAATAAAAACAGAGAAGTCCATCCCTTCCTGCTGAATGGCTGGACTTAAGTGTCATGTATGTAATGATGCCTGATCCAAAGGATAAAATCACAGCCACGAGTGGGAAGAGCAGGTGAGAAGACCTTGGCTTGCCCAGTTGCTGACGGTATCTTCAGGATCATCATGATTACTTTCAAGTATGATCCCACTATCAGCATAAAATCAAAAGTGACAACTAGCACAGCGCCATGTAGAAAATATCTCAACCAAAAAAAGTAAGTCTACAGGTGAACTTAAGCATATTTAAAAATAAATTAAAACAGGTGTTCAAATGAAATCTTGAACAAGAATGTTCATAGCAGTAATATTCATAATGAACAGAGGTGGAAACAACCTACATTCATCAGCTGATGAATAAACAAAATAGAATATCATTCATCCATAAAACAAATTCATGTTGCAACATGGATAAAATCTGAGAGCATTGTACATGAAAGAAGCCAGACAAGAAAGGCTGCACAGAATAATAAGAAACTTCTAAGGTTGGCAAATCCATGGAGACAGAAGGCAACTTATTATTTGTCATGGACTAGGGAGAATGGGAAGGTAATGGTAAATGGATATGGAGTTATTTTGTGGGGTGCTGAAAGTGTTACAACTTGACAGTTGCACAATCTTGTGAATGCACTAAATGCAAATTCATTGTGCACTTTAAAATGTAAAAATGGTGAATTTTATGCTAGGGCTTTCTAATGTGAATTTTATCTCAATAAATAATAATTTATTTTATTTCTAAATGAACTTCTATTTTCTCTATCATCTGGTAATTCTGAATTTAACTTGTTGAGGAACTGCTAAAAAGTTCTCCACAGTGGCAGTGTCATTTTACATTCCCACTGAGAATATATATGACAGTTCCAATTTCTCTACATCTTTCTAACACTTATTCATTCCCGTTTCTTTTTTCTCTTTCTTTTATGATCTTGCAAGTGGCTTTGAAGTGGTAGAAAATTGTTTTATTTGCATTTTCCTAATGATTAATGATGATAAGAAGTTTTTCATATTGGCCCTTTATATACATTTTCAGAAACATCTAATCAAATCCTGTGTCCATTTTTAAATAGGGTTGTTTGCAATCTTGTTGAGTTCTAAGAGTTTATTATATGTTCTAGATAGTGTACCCTTATAATATAAATTACTTGCAAATATTTTCTTCCATTCTGTCAATTGTCTTTTTATCTTTTGGGGCTTTTAATTTTTATAAGGCATAGTTTATCATTTTCTTTTTTCTTGTGTTTTTTTGGTATTATATCTAAAACACCATTAGCAAATCCCAGGTCATAATATTTACCTGTATGTTTCCTTCTAAGGGTTTTATAGATTTAACTTTTGCCTAGGGGGCTTTGATCTCTTTGGGGTGAAGTTTATGGCATGAGGTGGGAGCCCAGCTTTCTTCTTCATGTATGAAGACTCAGTTGTCCCAGACACAGTTTTTGGAGAGATGATTCCTTCCTCATTGAATAGTTTTAACATTCTTGTCAAAAAGCATTTGACCCAAAGTGTATGGCTGTGTTTCTGGACTCTCAGTTCAATTCAGTATTTCTTTGTATTCATCATTATGCCAGTACTACTCTGTTGGATTGATCACTGTAAAGCTGTAGTAAATTGTAATATGATAGTGTGCATTTTTATTCAACATAGTTCTTTTTCATAAAAATTCTTTTGGCTATAGGAGGTTACTTCCAATTCTGTTTGAATGTTAGCCTTTTATTTTCTCAAGATATTTGTTGATTCCCCTTGTAATTTTATCTTTGACCCACTTATTGTTGAAGAGTATATTATTTGATTTCTGTTCATCTGTGGATTTTATAGTTCTCTGTCTAGCCCATATTTCCAGGTTCATCCCATTATGATCAGAGAAAATGGTCTGTAAAATTTCAATCTTTCCTGATGTATTAATACTTCTTTTGTGAACCAACATGTGGTCTGTCCTGGAAAATTATCCAGAATGCATGAGAAGAACACATACCCTGGGGTTCTGTGGGGCAATGCTTTGTATATATCTGTTAAGTCTACTTCATGTGTCATTTTATTCAAGGTTCTTGTGTCCTGGTGTCTATTCTGGCTAGATGTCCTATCTACTGATGAGAGTGTGGGACTGAAGTCTCCAGCTATAATTGTTGAGGTGTCTATTCCTCCCTTCAGTTTTGCCATGTATTTTGGGGTACAATGGTGAGATACATAAAAGGGAATTAGCCTTTTATTAATATCTAGAGCTTTTCTTTGTCTCAACAGCTTTTCCCTTAATATCTATTTCATCTAATATTAGCACAGCTGTCCCCTTTCATTTTTGGTTACTATTTGCATGGAATATCTTTTTACATCCTTTCACTTTCATCTGGTATATGTCTTTTGGTCTAAGTAATATATAGCTTGTAAATTTGTAAGATTTTGTAAGTAATATATAGTTTGATCACACTTCAATCCATTCTGTCAACCTGTGTCTTTTGATTGGAGAGTTAAATCCATTTGCATTCGGCTTCATTACTGTAAAGACAGTACCTATTAAGTAATCTGTTTCTTTGGTTTTTATATCATGAACTTTTTTCTCTTTTCCTTTATTGCAAATTCCTTTTTTGTGTAGTTGATCTTTTGTGATGTATCTGCCTGGTCTCTTTCTCATTTCTGTTTCTGTAACTTTTTTTTTACATATTTTTAGTGCCTTCCCTGGGAATTATATTATACAATCTACATGCATAGCCTACTAATTTGAAAAAATATATGTGAATTTAGCTTTAATAGCATGCATTTTCTCTGCTTCCATATCCTTTTGTTTCCCCTCTTTATGTTGTTCTTGTCACACTTTGCACTTTATATTTTGCATGTCTTCTATCAGGATTTAAGCCTTTTTCTTGTTCACTTGTTTTCTGATTCTCACGGAAGTTAAAAAGTGGAGCTGTATATTGATGAAATACTACTACTGGGTTTTGCATTTACACTTTTAGTTACTCTTGCTGAAGATTATATTTTCTTCACACTACTCCAAGCCACTCATTCCTGTCTTTTCCTTTCAAACTGCAGAACTTGACTTAGTAATCCTTGTGAGGGCAGGGTTTTGTTGACAAATCTTTCAGTTTTTGTTTATTTGTGAAGATTTTAAGCTTGCCATCATTTTTCTTCATAACTCTTTTTTGTATGCTCTATGGTGGGAACACATTTGATTATTTTTCCATGTGGGTATCCCATTATTGCAGCACCATTTGTTGAATTTTTTTGCTTGTTTTTGTTTGTGTGTTTTGCTTGTTTCTTTGTTTTGAGAAGTGCATGGACTGGGAATTGAACCCAGGTCTCCCACATGGCAGGCAATAATTCTACCACTGAACTACCCTTGCATCCCCTAAACTCTTCATCAGTTTTTAATTTTTGACATGGGCAGGCTCTGGGATATGCCCACATGGCAGGCAAGAACTCTGCCACTGTTGCACCACCCTCTCCATCATTTTTGAAGGAAAGTTTTACCAGATTAAGAATTTCTGCTAACAATTTGTGTCTTTCAGTACTATATATATATATATCAAAACACTGTCTTTTTGCCTCCGTGGTTTCTGATGAGAAATCATAATTGAGACTTATTGCACATCCAGTGTTTTCATTGATTACTTTTCTGCTGCTAGTTTCAGAATTCTCCCTATATTTTTGGCATTTGATACCACTAGCATGTGTCTTGGAGTAGGTACATTAGGACTTACTGGAGTGTGTTGCATTCTTGAACAAGTAGGTTTATGTCCTTTGTAAGAGTTGGGAAATTTTAGTCATTATTTCCTGAAATATTCTATCTGTGCTTTTTTCCTTCTAGCCTCCTTCTATGACACTGATGGTACATGTGTGTTTGTGCACTTGGTACTGCCACTCAAATCCAGAGACACGGCTCAATTTTTTCTATTCTTTTCTCTACCTTTTCTTCTGACTACATGATTTCAAGTGTCTTGTCTTCTAGTTCACTGATTCTTTCTTCTACTTATTCAGCTATACTGTTGCATGCCTCTAGTGTGTTTCATTTCTATTACTTTCCCAAGGTCTCTGGAGACTTGGGTCTCTGTGTCTGGCTGTGTGCAGGCTCTCACTCATGGCTGTGAGCTGAGTTCTGGAATTCAGCCACTGTCAGATGCTTCCCTTCTCTTTTGGACCCTTTGTGTATTGTAAATAATACAGTGGCCATTTGCTGAAGTTTTCTATTACATCTGAACCTTTGCTCTCATGATACACTGTGTAGCAATTTTCTCTACATTTATCAAATGCTTTTCACTCACCTAGTGAGTTGATTATATGACTGTTTTTTATTAGGAGGATAATATGGTGAATCACATTATTTATTTTTGAATATTGAAAGAAAATTGCATTCCTGGACAAATGATATTTGTTCATGATATAATTTCATTTTATATATTGCTGAATTTGTTTTGCTAATATTTGATTAAAGATTTTTGTTTCTATGATCATGAGGGATATTACTCCATAGTTTTAATATTATGCTAATATTTCTACTTTCATTTATCAGGATAATTGTGGTCTCAGAATATGATGGCATTTGAATATAGTAGGTACTGTGTCTTCTTTGCATGATTGGTAGAATTTACCAGAGGAGGCATTTTTGCATGCAATATTTTTGTGGAAATTTATTTAAATATGAATTTCCATTATGCTATCCTGGGGTTCTATTTTTCTTGAGTTTGATTTAAAAGTATGCATCTTTCCAGTAATTTATACATTTCTTTTAAGCTATCATATTTATTGAAATGTAGTTGTTGAGAATATTCCATTAATATATTTTTAATTTCCAAAGGGTTTTTTATAATGCACATTCTTTCATTCCCAACAATCTGGAACTCATCTCTTTTGTTTTCATGATTTGTTTGCCCAGCAGTTTAACAATATTATTGATATTTTCAAAAAATATTTGATCTATTTTTCTACTAGATCTTTTTTTAACTTCTCTTGTTTTTGCACTTACTTGGAGGGTCCTTTGCATAATGATTAAGACCATTTTCATAATTCATTAATTAAAAATCTTCAAATATTTTACCTACAATATATATAAATTTTTATTATTTTATTATTTATTATTTTTATTATTATTTTATTATTTACTATTTATTTTACTTTGTATTGTCAATTTTTGAATTAACAAGTGAAAAATAACAAAATGAATAATTCATATAAAAGTAATTTAATTAGAGTTAAATTTAAGATTCGTTAAATGTTATAATACTAATTGCTTAGATTTCAACTTATTTTTGCAAGTAAAAATTTTTCACATGTATCAAGTGGTCTAGGAGGGTTTTTACTCTAATTAATCAAATTCTATTACACAGCACTTGCATGTGTTATAACAAATGCACATAGATTCCTCATTAACAACATACCAGCTTAGTAACATGGTCATGACTATTTTATAAATTTTGATAATATGTTTTGCCTTTTATCAAAATTAAAACTTATTACCACAGGAAATATTGTCACCCAAGTTACATAAAGCTAACTCCAACCTGAAAAATTAAAAAGGTGCTGGTCACAATTTTCTTTCTTTCCAGTGTGGGTAAAAGTTATATACATTAAAAATCTTTTGTTTCCTAATGGCCTCTTTTCTTTAACTTTTTCTATTTTATAATATAACATATATAGAAACCAAAGAAAGGAAAAAGCAATAGTTTTCAGGGGGTGCAGGGGTATTTCAGTGTTAAAATTCTCACCTGCCATGCAGGAGACTGGGTTTGTTATTAGTCCATGCACTTCCCAAAAAACCAACAAACAAGGAAAACAAACAAATAAAAAACAAAAATTCAACAAATGGTGCTGCAATATGGGATACTCACATGGAAAAATATTAAATGTGACCCTACCATACAGCATACAAAAAAAATAAAGCAGTAGTTTTCAAAAATTCTTCAACAAGTAGTTGCAGGACAGATCCCAGAGTTTGTCTTGGGCTACCATGCCATCCTCTCAAATTTCTCCAGGCTTTGGAGGCTAGAAGGAATATATATATTTTTTATCATCACTTTTTTGTGAAAAATAACATAGGTACAAAAAAGCAATAAATTGCAAAGCACAGCACACAATTAGTTGTAGAACAGATATCAGAGTCTGACATGGGCTACAATTACAAAGCAGTTACTTCTAGCTGCTCCATGATACTGGAGACCAAAAGAAACATCAATACAAAGATCCAGCAATCATACTCATTTGTTAACCTTCTCTGTTTAACTCTACTGTAACCTTTGATCTTTCTCCCTAATGATCTCTTGAGTATTATTTGTATTTATTTTGTTTTTAAGATACGTAAGTGTATAATCTTCAACCTGATGGAATACTAATATATGTAACTGTATTTTCTAACTAATTATAAAGACTCATGAGAACTTGGGAATCACAAAAGACATACATAAATTTTCCATTTAACTTTAAATGCTTTGAAATTAATAGAAACCTAATTTATTTTCTGTTCTCTGGATCATGCAACTCCTACAAATATTGATAATAACTCAAGACAGTGTGGATTTTCTGACTATTACTCAAAACCTCTTTAAGGCTCGCTTAGGAAACCAGTAGCTTCCTCTTCTCGACTAGAGGAACTGAGACTCTCTGTCCCCAAGCCTTCAGATTCTGGGCAACTGGCAATTCTTAGCTCTCTTCTAAATTGTTGATACCCAAATCTGACTTTGCACCTGAGTGTATGAAATATCATATCACTCACTGGTAAGGCTGCACTCGCATGCACACACACACATATACACACACGTGCACATGCATGCACATGCACACACAGGAGCATTCCATAGAGAGTACAATGGCGGATGGTCTTTTGTATTGGAAACCCACCACACATGGAGCAGCTTCCCCACGACCCTGGCACAATGAAGAGGTGAGAATAATAATAATATTCTCCTCTGGAAGATCTGTCTTAAAGCTTCCCTCAAAATCCTGATCCTTCACCCCAAATGGTGATGTGAGGTTTGCCTTCACCTAATCTCACCACAGGAATTAGTTGAAATTGCTGCAACTCATGTGGCTTTGTCAGATGTGGGTGAACATCTTATGGGGTCACGCTACCACCAGGCAAAGGCAGTTCACGTGCAGACGTCACTCTCCTGTGAAGTGTCTCCTCTGATGATAATACAGGAAATACAGACAAAAAAACAGCCTGGGCTGATACAGGTGTTGGAAATTAGATAATTTCCACAGAGGCTGGACAGCCAGCTGGCAATATTCTTCCAATAATAACTTATGTTTGTTGTATTTCTTTTATAATACATGCATTTATGTTCAGTAATATTCATAGTGTAGGAGCTAAAATGCCTAATTTAGGTTGCTTTCTACAGAGAGAAAATTGGGAAATATTTCATTGGATAAAGATCACACGACCTGCTCTTACTGCTCCCTTTCTTGTCTTATTGAAGCTCTGAAGTATTTTACACATCTGTGCAACCTCTTTTCCTTTGTGTTTATGTGTCTCTTTATAGACTTTATTTTCTCCTAAGCCTCCTCTTGGGCAATGTAGATATTGGCTTGGTCCAAACACCCTAAAGGAGAGACGCTCTAATGTCCTGCCACAACCAGCTCTTGGATGCTGAGCATAAGCTGAGTATCAATCACGGGGCAAGCCCAGTTTATGCCACTTTCCATATTTTCATATTTCAACTTACTTAACCATTACACCCCCCAAAAAACCCATGACATTCTATGTAAAAGAGAGAGTTCAAAAGATAATTTCAAATGAGCAGAACGTATTTCTTACTCAATTTTTTAATTCAGATTTTACCATATCCTGATTTTCTTAGATAAGTTTGTCTTACTCTCTCTGATTAAAAAAGTTTTGAAAATCCATCAACAACAAAAGTAGAATAAATCCCTAATAACAAAATTTATTAAACTATGTTCATAGGACACTCCACAAGAATTTATCATTTTACATTACTTACTCATTTTTATTGTCTTTTTCCCCTTTCTAATAAAAATTAGTAGAACCCAGACTTTTACAACTATTTCTGAGGCTAATAGAATAGTGGAAGTGATATAATAATATTTAGCAAATATTTTTGGATTAAAGAATGCATAGATTTGTTTTTATTTTTAAATGTAAATTAAAAATCCCTTAATTTATTCAGTTTTATAAAATTGTTGGCTTGATAGTTCATCATTTTTGCACTCAGGATATTTTTAAGTATGCTATTTATATAAGAATTAACCTCAGGTCTCTAATAGTTTAATAAGTTTCTTTGTATAAATAAAGCAAATGCAAGTAATGCATTGCAAAGTTAAGAATATTGGAAAAAAACAGGTCCTTTTGGTGGCCAATTATGTTGCTGAAATGCTGAAAGAGCTTTTATTTTTAATATGGAAGAACTGAAAATATGTTGAATCATTAAATTACTGTAACATGTGTTGATTTCTCTTGACAGAAGCCTTGTGACATTTACTTTAAAATTATTTTAATGACTTGCCCAATGTCATCAATTCTAGGTAACTATTCAGTGGAAGCTACAACTAGTACACACACACACACAAAATGAACTTTTAAAAAAGTGTAAGGATGGGACTCTACTCTTGAGAAGATGTGCACTGACAAAGTATGAGGATTAATTAAGGAGATTTTTTGGTTTGCTGAAAAAAAAGGATTACTGTCTGAAAATGAGTTGCATTTCCATACTCTTGAGACAAACATTTAGAACACAATTTTTTTAAAAGATAAAATTTATACTATGCAGTTCTTCCAGGAAAATATGTATAATATCAGATATTAAAAATTTTATAGGAAGAAAGTAAACATGGACACAAGATATCAAAGAAAGACAAATAATTAGAGTGATACTATCTTTGTGGTAAATACTTAATATTCTCAATATATAAATTTAAAAACTTGACCTTTAAATGCAGCATAAGTCCAAAGCGAACTTCAAAAACGTTCTAAATGAAAATGACAAGCTGATTGCAATTTATGGGTGTAAAATATCTCAGGAAAAATAAAAGAACCAAGCCATTCATGAAGAAATCTATATTAAGGCCATTGCATGAAGGAAACTTTATCAATGACAAAAATTTACCATTAAAGATGGAACAGAATAGAGAGCCTGGAAATAGATCCAGATTATATAATATACTAAATATTATAGGGGTGTTACAGATGGACTATATTTCCCTTTAAAATAAATTTTAACTCATATGCTCCCTTTCTATGTTTCCCAATAAATAGCAGCTGGGAGAATATGCTGTATACATTTTTGAAAAAATAAATAAATTATCAGGGATTCAAGAGTAGCTTAGTGATAGGATACTCACATGGGTATCATTTCCAGTTCATGCACTTCCCCAAAAATAACAAACAGAAATTCAACAAATGGTGCTGCAATAACGGGATACTCACATGGAAAAAGAATTCAATGTGGCCCTGCCATACAGCATGCAAAATAAATGAATAAATAAATTCTCTACCTCATAAAAGAAACAATTTAATTCAAATGTGTTAAATATTTAAATAGCTTTAATTCTTGCCAAGTTAGGGAAAATATTAAAGATCTCATTACTTCAATTCTTCAGAAGGATATGGATTCTGAGAAATTATGCATTGCTACTGAGATCATAAATAGGAACAGAAACTTTAGAGCAGTTTGTTATATTGTAAAGTTGACCCCATGTGAACCAACTCCAGTCAATGCCATGCCCAATGGACCTAACAAACTCTCATACAGTGGATGTTCATAGCAGATCTTTGCCACAATAGATGGTATTAGAAAAAGCAATTGTGGCACATCCATGAATGAAAATACTACACACTGGTGAAATTAAAGGATGCAGGAACATACATGAACGTTGAAGAATGTTAGTAACCTAATATTAAAGAGAAGCACAAGGCACATTTGCAGACAGACGGTATGACATAACATTTAGAATGTTCAAACATAAAACACTTTATGTGTACAAAGCATAGTTTTAGGATTTCAGATGGATTTATTAAGAAAAAAACAAAAAAAACCTGAGAACAAGGGTGCACTCGTGGTTCAGTGGTAGAATGTTTGCCTTTCATGTGGGAGACCTGGGTTCGATTCCCAGACCATGCACCCCCTCAAAAATCAACAACAACAACAAAAAAACAAAACTGAGAACTAGAGAGAAAACTATCACAGAAAACATGCCGTATGTACAGCAGACATTGCAGGAGGAGCGCTCTTCTCTGTCCTGTATCCTTAGCTCTTGTCAGTTCTCTCACTCTCTTTTTCCAGCATCCTTGTGAGTTCTAGGAGTTATCCTTTCAGCAAATTCACTTTCAGCTTAAAGTGAACAAAGCTCTTTTTCTTTGTTCATTTGTTTTTGCTTTTTGCAGCCAACATTATTGTTTATAATCATGATATTACCAATATAGTTAAGGATTATATAGTTAAGGATAATCATATTTTAATATGTGCATATTATATACAGGAAGGGAAATCAAATTTACAATCAGATATTTAAAAAGCACAACTAGAAAATTGTTTAAATTTTTATGGCCAACCTTTTAGTTTTCTTAAAGGAAAAAGGAAAAGAAAAAAGAAAGACACAAAATTGACTGGCTCCTCTTCTCACTCTGCAACTTTTCCAACTCTTTGTTATGTATTTTTCCAGCTTTCTAATTCCTCACATACATTGTCATACTGTTGAGGAAACATTGGCCTTTTTTCTTGTAAATACACAGATTTCTCAT
>PVIY010043102.1:0-20498 GCA_004026745.1 Myrmecophaga tridactyla
GATGTTGACATCACATCAAATTATGGAAATGTTTATATCCATGATGATCTGCAGACTCTTCATGTAATTGATATATTAGTAATTATAACTTCTCATATTTTAGACTTTGCTTATAGTGTAGAATGTGGGACACATTCTTTTCACTGCAGAACGATGGTGAAAGTGTAGCCTCTAAATCAGACTGTGTTGATTCAATCGTTGTTCTGCTGCTTTCTAACAAGACCTTGTATAAGTGATGAAATTGTCAACACCTCAGTTTCATCATCTTTAATGCCAACATAATAAAAGTACCTACCACATCTGTTGTGCAATTTAGAGCAGTGTCTGCATACAAGTCCCCAGTAGATATCAGCTTTTATTATTTTCAGATTTGTTATAAAATATTTTGATAATTTTTCTAGATTTCTATGAATAGATTGGTATGTCACTCACCCTTTTACTTAGCAATGTTAACTCTAGTATTTTGATGCTAATTAATTACACATTACTCTAAGGTAGATCACTGGTGTTCCTTCACATCTTCTTTCCTATTTCTTAGTCCTTTTTAAAGATGTATGTGTTCAACTCTTCAAAGCCTCATTCTGAACAGGGGTAGGTCAGGTGATAATTGACAGATTTGATGCTGAAGTTAAATTTCATTTCTTTTACTTCCCACATAAATTAAAATTAGATAAAAATTTAATATTTTAATAGAATCATAAAACTTCAGGTGCCTACATAGTATTCTGAGGGTTGTGTTTAGGAAATTCAAAATTTTATATGACTAAATATGATGTAGTTCACCCCAGTATACCACGGAAATAGTTATCTTTGAGTAAAGTGACAAAAACCCAGTCCCAGTGTGTTGAAACTGTTGCTGGGCTAGGGCAGAGGAAAGTTTCTAATCTGTAGGATGATTATATAAATTTTCAACCAAACAGATACTTTTGAACCTGTAAATTTTACACTAGGACAGCAGAGGTAAATCAGAGACATATCAGGACAATTAGAATGCATATGAATCCTATTGATGTGTATTAAACAATACAAATGAGAACTAGTAATTTATGATATAATTGTTTAAGAAGTCCAGAGACAGCTTCTACTTTCAGTTCTATCTATATAATTAAGATAACCTCCCAAATAGAATACTTTTATATGTTTTCCCACTTTTATATTTACCTATTGGCAGCCTGCTGGGTATCTAAATCAAAAACCTTCTCTCAGAAGCAAATCAAAATTGCTACGTTTGAATTTTTAATTTTCCACTTCCAGAGCTTAGAAGAACCAATAAGCATGCAATCAATTTTAATTTAAATTGAAACCCACTGCTGTATTTACTGTAGATGGCTTTTCAAGGAACTGAATCTAATATAATTTCTTCACTTATCTAATTATATTGAAGGGATGTGTTTAGCCAATCTGTTACAAGAAGAATATATAATGAAATAGGAAGAGATGATGCTATGTTTTATGCTGGTTCATATTGTTCCATTGTTCCTCGATTGTGAGAAGTAGTGAGTCATTTAGATTAAACATGTCAGAATATATAATGACTGCTAGTAATTTTACAAGAAGTAAAACTGAAATCAAAAGGCTATGAATGGAGTAACAGAGTACTTCAGGCAGGGCTATTATATATATATATTCCCCCACATTTAATGCACTGACCCACTCTAGGGAACATCTTCACCAAAATTATCATGTGACTGTGTTCCCTGGGGTTGTCTGATTCGGTGCTCCTAAGTCCAGGGCTTAACAAAGTGTTTCAATGGAAAACTGGAAAGAAATAAAATTATTTTACACTCATTTAAGTTTGCCTTGGTGTCAGGAATAAATTCTGATACCTGGGGATGCACAAAGAGAGATTGATTCCTAAAACTTCAAAACCTTTGAAGCTTTTCTAATGGAATGAATATTGTTTACAGAAATGGTAGGTAGGCAGGTAGGTAGGTAGATAGATAGATAGATAGATAGATAGATAGATAGATAGATAGATAGAGAGATAGATGATAGATAGATAGATAGATAGATAGATAGATAGATAGATAGATAGATATACAGACCTAAAATAAAGGATGATAGTTCTCATTCTGATTCAGCCCTCACAACAGTTTTACTAGGATTGACGCTCAATGAGCTAAATATAAAAGCACAGACTCATAATTCCTCTTCCCTCTTTGATTTGCTATGTAATTACCCACAAATCACTTAATCTGGAAATTTTATCATTTTCTCACTAGGACTTCCATTGACAAATATAAATGTTTTTTTTTTTTAAATGATGCCACATTCATAAAATATTTCAAACATTTATTTGAACATTTATTTTAGCTATGTGCTTTTTCACTTTCCTTTTCTACAAGGGAATTTTTTCTGTATAAACATTTAATTCCTCTGAAAAATCAAACTTCCCTTAATTTTAAAATAGGGATATTGGATTTCAATTTGGACCTTGCAGAATTCTTTAGTTATACATTGATCTAAACATTGAACTAATTTCTTCTAATCTCTTTAAAATAAGTTGGGCTACTGAACATAAGCCTGAGAGCCAACATAGGGTCTCTACTCCATCTCCAAAATGCATTTATAAAATTTCTGGTATTTCCACTTAACTCCACCACAGTTTTAGTATTCTTTATCATAGCTCTGAGCAAAAACTTAAAGAAATCCAATGCAGAGGAAATAAGTTTTGGGGGGGTGGAGCAGAAGACTGATCTATGGAGGGCACTCAGGAAGAACAGGATTTAGGAAGGGAAAGCCAGAGAGTCTGGGGTGAATAAGGAAATTGTTTGTGCTTTGCATAGTTTTCCCATATGTATATTGTGCTGTGGGTGCATTTTATCTTGTTTTTGTGAGGGTAACTCCTGAACATCCTGCCCTCCATTTACCTGGATCCATGTAACCACACCCACCAGTGAATATTTCTAGGTTGGGTGCGCTGGTGGCACATCTGTCAGGACTGGTCTGCTTGACTAGACTGTCTAAAAGCTGAACACAGTCATGTTTGGGCAAGTCAATCCAGGGGCATTTTGTTTTGCTGTGCTTTAACCTGCTGTCAGGGTGATTCTGATATGCTACAGTTCGGGAATCATTACCCTAGAGGATCACTTCACTGTCAAAAGAATATTTTTGGGAAAAAAAAAATCAGAAATTGGCAGCAGTTCATGACACTAATTAAAGACCCTGATCCTCTCGGATCTTGGCGAGTAGTGGGCATGTGCGCACACACCCAGGTCTTCAAAATTATTAATTAAAAAGTAAGTATCTTTTCATGTTAGTTGACATAAGCAGGGCCAATTAGTTTTTCATTCAGGATATTAACAAACTTTTTTTTTTCTTTTTTGCCTTTGACATTTATATAGATTAAATCTGAATCAGAATCCCTAGGCACTAATTCTAAGAGCTCAACCTAAAAGCAGAATCCACCTAACTGGGATGATACCTGTGCCATACAAAGTTTGTCTCAGGTGAAATACACAAAAAATAAAATTCTACCTCCTCACACTTTGACAGTTGCTTTTCAACAAAGCATGGTAAAAATGCAGAACACGGAGGTGAAACAATTGGAACTCCTATCAGAGTAGACCAGCATGTTGCAAAGACGGAGAAACTGCTACAAGCTCCCAGCTGGGAAAACTTGTAATTGCAACCAGCCAGAACATTGATATAGAGATAGCAAAATTACTAACAAGGGAAAAAGAAAATTTAGGAGACAAATAGAGGAAATGTTTTCCTATGTATGACAAGAATCCTAGTAAACATGACAGAGTGTTCGTCACGAGCAGACTGTTGAACTGGCGTGAAGAAAATATAAAATTGATTACTACAATGACAAGCCACATCAAATGCCACAATAATAGCATAGTAACTTATTTCAAATAAAAGTGAAATAAAAACAGTCTTTCAAATTAAGAGGGAAAATGTGAACAAAACAATTTCTTTCTTTGGGTAATTCTGCAACCAAAAACTTTCATCGAAAGCGATCAAGCCTAATGGTAACATTATCAAAACAAAAAAAGTACATATGTCTCTAGGGATTTCTTCAATATATCCAATATATACACATATAGCCTTAGCTCATGTAACACCAGGAAATCAGCAATCTAGGATCTAATACCCCATTCCAGTACAGTATAACAAAGCTATACCATATATTTATTTCTAAGCCAAGAAGAATCTCTTCCTTGATTCACGCATACCAAAATACAGAGAAACAGAAATGTGCTTCAGTTAACCAATTCAGGATTGTAACAACATACATACTGATGTCAACTCAAAAATTTATCATTGCAGCTGCTTATAATTAATGAGGTATTGTTCTAAAGTCTAGAACTCATTCGCAGTGGTTATCCCTGCAAACTTGTTACTCTGAAAAAAATGGCAATCACTGTATAAGTAACTGAGAAGTAAATATTTGTTCAGTATGGAAACTCATGCTGTCCTGAGAGCTTCTTACTGCAACCAGTCAAATTCTGTTGGACAAGAAAATGTCCCCATGTTAGATGGCTATCATGGCACAGTTTTTCAAAGAGTGAATATACACAGTACTTTCAAAGTTGCTCCTCACCTGTATCAGGTGGTATAGACTTGGTTGGTGTAGGAGTGCCTGAGGTCCAGAGTTCTCCTGGATCCTGTACCTAATACGTTGAACAGTAGTCAGGAACTAAGAGCCAGAACTGCTTCGTCCATGCTGTCTCTAAAGAGAGAGGTCTCTGTGACTTCAACAGTGTTCTCTGCTCCCTTCTCTCTCCCTTACTTGCACTGCCATTCACTCATATCTCTTTCTTACTTATAAGTCTTGGCTTCTTGCATGTGAGACAAATTTTCTCCACCTTCTATAGCTATAAGAAAACAGTCCACAGCAGCGGATAAACCAGAATGGATTGTAGATAGCTAAAAATGCACTATGCTCGATATAAAGCCTCATCCACAAGCAACTGATTATTGTGGGGGTGCAAAAATGATGCGATCATTTCTCACAATATATCATTTTTTATCATTTGAATTTTTTTTACTATGTCCAAGTGCTTACTATTCGAATAGGTTATATCAAAGCTGCATCTGATCATTCAAAATTTCTTCTCAACTTCATGAATCCACGTGAAATAATAATTCTTATGGTAAAAAAAACTCAAATAAAGGACTTGGGTTTTATTTTTTTTGACAAAAAAGAGTAAGATCAGAATAAAAGAAATAAGTAAAAAGTGAAAATCTTTAGCAAATAATATTGTTGAAACAAAAGTAAATGTAGTTATAATGAAGCATTCTAGTGTATAATTAATTTTCATTCCTTGCTTGCTCCTTTAACTTTCTGATTCTTCAACTTGCTCTAAAATGAAGATATTTAGGTATTTGTTGAAAATAATACAGATGCCGCAGACTTATTTTTTTAGTGTCCAATGAATTTTTGGCTTTTGGAATTGTCATTGACCCCTTCTGGAGCTCACCATTTTCTCAGATGCAGAAACAGTTGGATTCCAATGGAAAGCTAGGACTAAATCATATTTTCACCCCTGTTATAATTTCATGCCTTCAGAAGAACTCAGTTCTCTCACTTTTGACATTCATACGAATGCAGTGCCAATATTTTTGTTTACCTTTCCTTAGTTTCTTTCACCTAATGTAATATTTTATTACAGTGATGTCTACTTCTGTTTTCTCTTCACTGTACCTGCTTTGTGCATTTTTCAATGCCGGGGTTCCAGGGGAAGCCCTTTTGAAGCAGTAATAGAAGCAAAGCCTTATATCAGGCAATGAGTCCAGTCCCAAATTTGTCAAACATGAGCAGGGCTCACTTCAGAATATTTCTTAAACTATGTGTGCACCAGTTACCCATCCATACAGGTAATAATATCAATTTGTGAGAATTAGAGATATTTTATTTCATATACAGAACAAAGGGAAACATATTATGTTCAAATATTCATGTAATATAGCATAATCTCATAGTATATTAAAGATCAATGATATCTTAGTATCTAGAAAGAGAAACTAGACATAGACAATATCTGACCACAATGCCATTGTGTTCAATATGAATATAAAAGCATGAACAAAACAAGAGAAAATGTTTAAAACACCTCATTTAATTATATAAGTCAAAGAAGAAATCAAGTGGTAGCTAAAACTTTAGAAAATCAAGAAGAAAAGAATATTAAATATAAAAATAGTAAATTGAAAATCCATAGATTAGTCAAATAAATTCATTAAAATAGTAAAATAAAAATTAATGAAAATAAAAATTAGTAATATTTGTAACTTTACTGGAAAAACTTAAAACTAAGGCACTTCCATGAACAAATCAAAAAGATAAAGTGATTCATTGAACTAAAGCTAGAAATAACAATGATAAAATAATCTAAAATGAATAAAATAAAGGAAATACTTTGGATGAACTTCGGAATTACTACATCAGAAGCAAAAAAAGGTAAAAGAGTGCACTTATAAATGACAGTGAAAATTTGCAGAATAGCCTAGGTTCCTAAAAGACTCACTAAAAGTTGCAGACTTTAAAATTCTAACTTCTGGGAGCACAGCATCCTCTCCCAAGGCCCCGCCATACAATAAGTTTGCAGAAGTCCTGCAGTTAGCATAGGCCGGGTATGCTGAAATAGAAATCTCATCTGAGTCAAGTGTACTTCATCAACCTCAGAGGAGAAAGCACAAAATAAGACTTCAAGGGACAACCCATTCAGGGTTGAACAATGTTTCCATCCACTGTGGAAAGTAAAGCCTGCTCCAAGAACATTCCTGAGGTTACCTCTTTGAAATCAAACCAACAAGTAGCTTCTGACATATCTCCAGTAAAACACCAATAGGCCTGACAGCAAGCTATAGAGTTGATCCCACAAAATATATAGTTTATGCAATGAAAAAATATTGAAAAATTATTTTCCATATTCAGATAAGGAGAGAGAAGATACAAATATACAAGAACAGGAAAATATAAGTACACAGAGGACCTATTTATGTTCAAACTATGTTTGAAAGTTATTGAAAGCATACTGAAATGAAGTAATAAATTCAAATGCGATATAGAACAAAAAAAATCAATGCATATGTTCCTCTTCATCTTCTCCCTAACCACATCCTTTTCTAAATCTAGGAATCTATTTTGATGAAATAATTAAGAAAGTGTGCAAAAATAAATCAAAAGAAGCGTAGGACCCTATATAATAGAAAGAATGTGAAAACACATTAGTCATGCTCACTTAATTGATGGAAAATATTAATGGACACAGGGCAAAGATACATTTCTTTTTAAATACATAAGAAAATAATATCTAAATAGAACTTCTGAGTAAGGTAGTATAGAAGGGAGCTCCAAGACTCAGTCTTCCCACCAAAACGTCTAAACAGGCAGAAACTTCTGAAACAAGTATTTTGAAATTCCAGAGGCTAAAAGAACACTGTGCAGTATCCAGGGAACAGTGGAGGAAGAGGCTAATAAATTATGGTAAAGCACAGTAAATTGCCATCTCCTCTTGCAGCTACGGGCCCCCATTCCTCACTTTCACAGCAGGCTGCAATGGGATCCAGCCTCTGGCTGGCTGTCACTTACAGAAAGGGACATATAATTTTTCTTCCCCAAGAAAAGGGGAAAAGAGGAGTGCACAGCTGATCACTGGTCATGGCTTTTTGATTAGTGAATTCTTTGGGTCCTGGCTCTGAGAGCAGCTATTATTTCAATGCTCTCTGGATAAAAGCAGCAGTAATCATTAATTCAACCCCACCCCAGACAAAGGTAGTGGCAGCCATTGTTTTACCCCTGCCTTGGACTGGGTGAAAGAGTGGAGATTTAAGGATGCAGGGTTTTCTCAGGGCTTTGAAGTAACCTGAATGGCAGCATTTACTGAGCAGGCCAGGAAAAGCTCAGCTTTGGGGAGCCATCAGGTAAGTTTTGGACACATATTTTGACACCTTCCATTAGACACTTTGCCCACTGTTCCCCGTTGTGGGTCCTGGCCCTGTTTTGGCTGGGAAAACCCAAATTCGGAATGTCCTATCCAAGGAGACCCTCCTTCCAGAATTTACCTTCTGGGGAAAAGCAGCTTGAGATGACAAAAGGAGTGTAAAAAAATACAGAGGCAGGAATCTGGAACAAAGTCCTGCCAGCTTCAAACACCTGGGAGAGGCGGGGTTTGTCTCCTGATGAATATAGGGGAAGCTAAACTGTAGAGGGGGAACTCCAAAACAACTAACAAGCAAAAGCCAAGGACAAAACAGAGGCTCATAAGAGAAGGGAAGCATTGCACTGCGCATTTATTTGCCTTGGGCACACCTTCCTGATAGGAGGACAGAAGTTGAGAAAATCTCTGTCCTATCACCAGCTGTTTACAAAACCATGAAACAGACATCCCAGGGAGCAAATCCCAGAGTGCATATTTTAAAATATTAAAATGCACAGTGTGCAACAAGAGCACAAAATAAACAAAGAACAGAAAATGATGGCCCATCCAAAGGAAGAGGATAAAAGTACAGAAAACACTGATGAAGAAGACAAGAATATAGATGCACTGAATAAAGCTCTTTAAAAATTGATCTTAAAAACACTCAAGGAGATGAAGGAAAGTATAAAGAAATGACTATAGGATTCAGGAAAATGATGAATAAAAATTGTGAGAGCCTAAAGCAAAGAGATATAAAATATAAAAAGGAATCAACAGTACTACTGTAGTTGAGGACTATAATAACTGAAATGAAAAATGTCCAGGAAAGTTTCAAAAGCATATTGGAACTGGCAGAAGAAAGAATCAGTGAACTTGAAGATAAGACATTGAAGTGAGCCAGGCTGAGGAACAGAAAGAAAGAGAAATGTTAAAAGTGAAAATAGCCTAAATCAGCTATGGGACAACATCAAGTTCAAACTAATTGCAAAGGAAGCAGAAAGAAAGAACTAACAAAGATTGAAGCAGAGATAAATGGAAAATGCAAAAACATATAACCAACAAAACCAAAAGTTGGTATTTGAAAAGATAAAAAAATTGACAAATCTTTAGCAAGACTGACAAATTAAAAAATAGAGAATAAAAATAACTAAAATTAGAAATGGAAAGGGGAACATTACTACCAGCCTTAAAAAAATAAAAATGACAATAAATGAATACTAAGAACAATTGTATGCTGATAAGTTAGGAAACCTAGATGAAATTAAAAACACACACGCTAACCCACAGTGACTCAAGTAGAAATGAAAGATCTCACTAAACCAATTACTAGTAAAAAAAATAGAATCCTTAATCAAAAACCTCTCAACAAAGAAACACCCAAACCAGATGGTTTCAAGGAGAATTCTAGCAATATTCCGAGAAGACTTAATTCCAATTCTTGTCAAACTCTTCCAAAAATTGAAGAGAAGGGAACAGTCTTTAAATCATTCTATAAGACCAACATCACCCTCATGCCGAGGCAGGATAAAGATACCACAAGGAAAGAAAACCATAAATCAGTATCTCTTATGAATATAGGTGCAAAAATCTAAATACTACAATGCCGTATCCAATAACATATTAAAGGAATTATACACCATGATCAAGTGGGATTTATCTCTAGTATCAGAGGTTGGCTTAACATAAGAAATTCAATTGATGTAATACACCATATAAACAAAATGAAGGGGAAAAATCACACATGATCATCTTGATCGATGAAGTAAAGGACTTTGACAAAATACAAAACCTCTTCATAATAAAAAATACTTAGAATGCTAGGAATGGAAGGAAACTTCCTCAACATAATAAAGTGTATATGGGAAAAGCCCATGGCTAACATCCTACTTAATGGGAAAGACTGAAAACTTTCCCTCTAATATCAGGAAAAAGACAAGATAGCTGTTATTACCATTGTTATTCAACAAAATTCTGGAAGTTCTTCCCAGAGCAATTAAACAAGAAAAAGAAATAAAAGTCATTCAAAAGAGAAAGGAAGATTTAAAACTTTCCTTATTTGCAGATGATTTGATCACATATATAGAAAATCCTGAAACATGCACAACAATCTACCAGAGCTAATAAATGAATTCAGCATAATGGCAGTGTATAAGATCACCATCCCAAAATCAGTAGTGTTCTTCTACACAAGTGGTGAACGATTGGAAGAGTAAATTAAGAAGATAATTCAATTCACAACAGCATCTAACAGAATCAAATACCCAGGAATAAATTTAACCAAGAATACACATAAGGACTTGTATGCAGAGAACTGTAAAACATTGCCAAAAGAAATCAAAGAAGACCTAAACAAATGGAAGGGCATTCCATATTCATGGTTTGGAAGACTGAATATCATTAGGATGTCAAAGCAATTTACAGATTCAGTGCAAAACCAATCCAAATTGCAACAACTGTCTTTGAAGAAATGGAAAAGCCAATCATTAAATTTAGATGGAAGGCTAAGAGGCCCATCATGTTAAGTGAAATAATCCAGACGCAAAAAGATACATATTTTATGACCTCACTTATTTGAAACAATTAGAATAAACATGCTCATACAGCCAGAATCTAGAATATTGGTGACCAGGAATGGCATGGTGGTGTTGAGGATAAAGAATGGTAAATTAAGGCTTAAAATGTACAGGATTCCAATGTACAGGATTCCTGTATTCCATGTCATCATTTGGAATGATGAAAATGTTTTGGTAATGGATGATGGTGATGGTAGCACAACATTGGGAATGCAATTAACAGCATTAAATATCTGACATGACCTAAAAAGGGAAATCTAGATTTTCCATATGGTAACAATAAAAATTTTAAGAAAAAATATATGAAACTATACTACACAAAGAACCCTAAGTTAAACCATGGTCTTTAACTAACAGTACAATTATAAAAATGTGTATCATCAATTGTAACAAATGTTCCACACTTACAGCAGATGATGGCGATGGAGTGGTATATAATAATCCTGTCTTTTATGAATGATTGCTCTGTAAATGCACAGCTTCTGTAATTGAGGGGAGAAAGAAAATTAAATTTTACAACTATGTGTGCATGCACATGTGTAATTTTCACTGCATAAAGACAACTGCATAAAGCAAGAGACTCAGCAGTACTATACTCCATAGAGAGAAGTCTTGTTCCTTCAGTGGACTTCAGAACTTAACATCACTGAATATTCTAATTACTAATTTCTTTCCAAAAACAAGCTTGCAGAATCGATATTCTAATTTAGTTGATGTACCATTACCACTATCTGAGGTGTTTTATGCCATATCAATAGTATGGCAGAGCACAAGGCTACTTCTAGACTTCCAGAACTAGAGACCAGGATTTCTAACTTTGTAACTGTTCAGCAGTTTTTCTCATTGGACTGAATTTTATCTTATTTTCCCTTAAAACTATTGGAAGTGCATCAGGTCTCATTACCTCATCAACTGTCCTCTTAACCACATAAAATAATGAAAAATAAAACAGCTACTCATAAGCCTTCTTTATAATTGATTCTCCAGGGTATCTTTGTACTACCCCATTAAAATGGTGATGTTGCTACAATGATATTTCTCAGCAGGGGTGTTCTAAATAACTGATCAATATGCAAGGCAGTAAAAATGTTACTTTCACTGTTAAATTGTCCAATGCATAGGACCTCAAGGCTGCCTAAACAAAATAGAACAAAATAAATGTTAAACCACTTTCTGAAGGAGGTATCTAAAATGTTAAGAGGCCAAGTAGCTAAAGTGTATCATGTATCAATTTTTATATTTCTGGTATACCAGCATGCTTTAGGATTTAAGACAAAGCCATTAATATTTTGTTGCTTCTTCCTTTAACCATGGGTTGGAATATAGCTATGAGTCTTATTTCATTTAATACTTTTATTTTTAGAAAAATTTTATATCTTGCTAGACGTATTATGCATTATTATAGTCTGTTTTTATATTTCTTCTTAAGGACTTGTTTATAGCTTTAAAAAATGAAAAATAGAAAACAGATGGTTTTGTTATTGTCCCTGCCCTGAAAACAAAATCAAACAAAACTATTGCGACAAACAGAATTAAATAGAAAGTGGATAATAACAACCTTTCAAAGCCATATGTTCCTGATACCCCAATTTTTGCCAGAGTTTTCAAATATTACAGCAAATCCTGAGAAAGTGCTTTCAGGAGGGAAGCCAAGAAGGTTCCCCCCAGTGGACAGGGCACATGTACTCATGTCTTTTCATGAATTCTTCGCATATGCTTTCTGGTTTGCTCAGTGAACAAGCCCCAGATCACTGGAGATTTTATGCCCAGTGACTTCTCACCAAGCAGATTCTAATTTGGCAGTGATTCCAGGGTCCTCCTGTTGAGAAAGCTGCTTCTGGCAGGAGCTGCTGGGCCAGTGGAGGGAGGTGTTTGTGCCCCTGGCTCTGTTCTCTTTCGAGCAGACCTGAGATCACATCTGTTTCTAGGGCTCCAAGCCCGAGGGACTTCTGAGGGAAGAATCGCGACACAGAACGCCGCAGTTTCTCATGAAATGCCATCCTCTTCCTTATGTCAGAATGAATATTCCTCATTGTCTAATGACCCTGACAAATTGTTTTCAAGCATGAAATTTTACCTAAGATATATAAAGTGGCATTGCATATAGGAGAGAGCAGCACAAGTTAGATCGTGGTACTTCATGCCTCATAGAAGTGATGAGAAAGCATGTAGGCATGCCTTACCTGGGGTAATGTGGCTGCAGAATCACCAACCAGAAGAGGTTTCTAAGAAAAAAAAGACAAAATGGGAAAATAAAAATAAAATAGAATCAATAAAATAAAATATGTTTGTCTTTCCATCAGCCAATTTTTTTCTCTTCATTATCAAGTATTTTAATTAGAAAAAAAATTTAATTAAACTATGAGATTTGAAATGAGTGAACTTTTTTCTTGAGTGCTTGCTAGTTTGTCTAATACTGATTCCAACAAGGAACCTCTATTATATATCACACGTTGAATACGTACCAGAAATTTCTGGCTTATTTGGTGGCAAATATTTAGAAAATAAAATTTTTGTTGTAAATTAAATTAGCCTGAAACTTTTAGGAATATTAAAAGGGAAAATTGAAAAGAAGTCCATTCCTTTGCAAACTATAAGGACAAGCCAGTATCTTCAGGAACTGTACCACACGGTGTTCCTAATCTGATCAGTGCAGGTATTTCTAATTCACCATTCACAGTTGTATGTGAGATGAGTTAGTCCTCCCATTTCATTCCATTAAAACATTTTGAATCTTCACAATTCCAGGTACTAAAGCTAAGCTTTTCCTTTGAGACCTTCCCATGAATAAGTAATCACTGGAAGCATATTCTTATCAATGACAGAGAAAATAATTTATCTCTTTGTATGCTTCATTTAAATAGTTTTGTACATGTGTGAAAAAGAGATAGAAATATTTCTGAGAGAATGGCAAAAAAAAAAAGAAAAGAAAGAAAGAAAAAAATTGGCTGTGTGGTATGTGCTTGCTTGTGGCTATTTTACAAGGAAATCTACCAGGACTGAATAATGTGAAAATCTTGAGAGGCACCGTGGCACAGCAAATAACTGAACCAGAGAAATTCAATTTGCCTACTGTAAAGTATGTTTTGTCTGTCTCAGAAAGCTCTAATTCAATCCAAAATTACTTTCTAGAAGCTGTGACTCTAGCCAAGTAAGGATGTCCAGGGTCTAGAATAGGACAGAGTGTATTGGACAAACTGTCAAAAAGCACTGGATGTTGCTTCTTGCTTTTGACACATCAACCACAGGCCAACCTGGGGTCACTGAGCTCCATGTTTTAGATCTCTGTGTACTCGTAATTCAAAAACTTTTAAGTAACTGTTATCTTTGCTCTACATTTAATCTAATAATGTCAAGGGGGGGAATGGGAAACAGAGAAGAGGTTTAGATTAATAATACATGGATGGGTACTATATTTCTGCTTAAATTCTATTGATTGTTAATCATTCCTAGGCATATCTGATGTGCCTAGAGAGCGCTGAAACACTCTCGTCCATATCTTTATGGTCGACCATTGTAGATATAAAGTAATGATTCAAATAAACTCACTAAAAATTTAGCTAAACCTCTAAATTAAACAAATTTATATTATCACAACTTATTAGATTTTATCAAATATACTTCTGATCTCTATTTTGTGAACAAATTATATTACCTTACTTATAGCAATATTTTAGTAATCTATGCTTGCTATGATAGGAATTATGGGATTTTTACAGCGAAATAGTTGAGTTGTTATTATTGAACAAATGTCTATCACAACCAATGAAAAAAACACATATGAGATTATGGGGCTCCATTTCCAAAACAAGAAGTAGCAAGAATCCTAATATTATCTAAGGACTACATAATAATATAAAAATAGGGACTTAGCAAATATCTTTACTACTTTGGTAGATTTGTTTTTTAATTACAATTACTTCCTCATTTCACTATCTAAAGCCACGTGTAAGAAAAGAGGAGTCAAATACATATTTTTAAGTTCTTACTAATAAAATGTAATGAGATTTTAGTTTTATGGTGGGTCATAAACTTCAAAGTGCCACTGAATCCCCAGGACACCTTGCTTTAATAAATATGGCTATCCGAGACCAAGCCAAAACAATTCTAAGACACTGGGTTGGAGGCAGGAGCTTACTCCATTGGTTTAACAAGCTACCCAATAATTATGAGACAGGTTATTATTGGAATACATTTAAAGTAAAAACACCAGCTTCATTTTACAGTCGTCAATGCCTTTGCTTTTTTCTTAGTGAAGCTTTAGGTATGCTGAACCATAGATAGTTCTTGTTGTATAGCGATATGACTGCATGATATATTTTCCTACAACCTAATTCTCAAAGTAATGAGTAATCATTGATCCATCATTAGTGCATAATATGTTTAGGCACTCGGAGGAAAATTCATGATCAAACTTCAAATTTTGAGAAATGTGAAACAGTCAAGTATTCAGATTTCTAAAACATAGACAGCCATCCCTTGTTTTGCCTATTTTACACTTGTGAGATGAATCTACATATCTAGAGGGAAAGCAATTTTAATACTTCCAATTATTATAAAAATGGAAAGGAATATATATTAGAAAGTTATTAGGGCAATTATATGTACTTTCTTGGCCAACATTGGACAAAATAAGTCAGCTAATATTCTCACCTTTTTTTTTTTCAATTAAAGACTGCTTTAAGTATTTTATAGTGGGAAACATGAAAACTAACAAAGCTATTTAGGCTTTCTGTTATACCATAGGGCATCTTAAAATGTGAAGGCACTAATATCTTTCAAGATTTTGAAAAGTGTACTTCAATACAAAAAGGGGTCAAGAGCTATGCAAGACTATAATAAGATATACTTTCTATTCATGACTTTTTGCCAAGAGACAAAATAATCAGCCAGGTGAACTTTCTCCCTTCTCTTTTGTTTTGGCCACGTGCATATAGTTAATGACATTTTCTGTTTTGAAAAAGGGACTGTTTTAACAGTTTGTGTAGAATAAGATTAATCGAAAGGGAGACAGAAGAGATATGAGCTTAGTTCTTCTGATTCAACTATAATATGTCATCTTTATATGCAAGAGTGGATCTGTTCTGTGAGCCTGAAATTCATATAATTTGGCAACCCTCACTAAGAAAAATTTATAAAATTATAGCATGAAATTGCATAGGGAACTGAATATTTATTTAGAATGAAAAAGGGGAGGCATCAATGGGATTCCCTAAGGGAAGAGGCCATAAAACTGAAATTTAGGCAGCCTAAAAATCACCCTAAAATGTAATGGCTTAAAATAATATTTCATTTCTTTTTTTACCTCTCTCAGTGTATAGGTGTTGAAGGGTTTGTTCTCTATGTGCCTTCGGAATTCTGCCCATCTTCTAAGCAAGAGGAATTGACAACTTTCTTCGGACCATTTTTTCAAGGATGTTTATTTAGCAAAAAGCCTTGAAGAGAATATAAGGTCTTCTTCTGTGGTTGAGAGCAGATTTGTTTCCTGATCAGAATAATGAAGTTAATGTCTTCCTCTGGGACAATGGTTGGACAGGTTTGTTAAAAGTAACTTTATAACAGCAATGAGGGTGGGGTTCTTAAACTTGAGTTACTAAGCTCTGTCTCAATACCACTGTGAGGGCAACTCCTACTTGGCCATTCCACACTGCCCCATGGGTCTTTGGGGACAAGAAAACCTGATGTCAACATGAAGCTCGTGTTACATAGTGTGTCATGACTAATGATGTCTTTTGTCTCTGACTCAAGACATCCTGTGTCTTCTGTCAGCATCTATGAAACTGTGGCAGGCTAACTTAGTTTGAAAGCATGGAAAAATCCCAGACTCTTCACAGCTCTTATTAGAATGAGTTGGATGGTTGGGACTCAGGGTTTTGCAGATATTTGCATTCACACAATGACTTGAATATCAGAAGGGCTGGAAAATGGAGGCTAGTTAGAGATCTCTCTCTCTCTCTCTCTCTCTCTCTCTCTCTTTCTCTTTCTCTTCCTGTTGTTTTAGGGATTCTCCATATGGAGCACAGTGAGTGCTAACTTCGGCTTCCTTGGAGCATAGCAGCATCAGGGCAGTCAGACTTCTTACAATGCAAATACGCAACCTAGAAGCTCCACTGCTTTTGATGACTTTCACTGTGAAGTCATGCTGCATTGCTTCAGCAGTGTTCTACAAGGTCAAGTTCACCTGAATTCAAGAAGATGGGAAACCACTCATCTCTGTATGGTGTGGGAGGGTGTATGTGCGTGAACTTGACCTTGTATGTGCGTGCAGTATTCAAGTAAAAAAACATGTTGGACTGTAGCTATTACGCTGGCTATTTTTCAAAAATACAATCTACCATAATAAAACAAGAAGGAGAGAGTCTAGAATTGTCACGTGTAAAATTTGTATACTTTTCACAAAAGTTATTGAAGTGCTCCAATCCTGAGTTTCATATAATGTTAGACCATGTGATAAGAATTCAGAAAGTCAGCTATTGGTACTATTATCGTTGTATTTTACTTTGCATATTTTATCAATAGTCTAGCTTGCCAGAGCTGCCATCACAAGTACCACACAATTGTTTGGCTTAAACAATGGGAATGTATTGACTCACAGCTTTGAGGCTAGGAGAAGTCCAAAATCTAGTTATCAGCAAGGCTTGCTTCCTCCCTGAAGGCCGTAGTGTTGTAGTGGTGGCTGCTGGGCTTCCTTGGGGCTCCTTCGTTTTCCAGTCACGTGGCAATGCCGGCTCTGTCCTAGCTTCTGTATCTTCTGGGTCTTCTTTATGAGACTGGGTCACACTTTCACTAAAAAGTTGAGTCTTCAGGAGGTCCTATTTACCAAGGGTTCACACTCACAGGAACGTGGATTAAGATAAACATCATGCCTCTACCCCAGGGTACATAACTGAATCTGCCGCTATAAGTAATTTTAATACCTTTTCACTTATTACTGCAGTCAGAGTTAACAAAGTTAAATTCTAACCACATTGCTATTCTTAAAATTATTTTTATAGGAGAAATTAAACTGATTTTTAATTGATTTAAAATAAAACCAATAAAACTTACAAAGCCTCTTTTTTTTTTTTTTTAATTTGCATATGGGCAGGAGGCACCAGGGATCGAACTCCAGACCTCCAGCACGGCAGGTCGGAGCTCTGCCAGCTGAGCCACAGCAGCCGCCCCAGAGCCTCATTTTTTAAAGAGAACATATACAAACTGTCCTACTTGAGCTATCCCTTTCCTGAAAAGCCTCTACAAACTCTTATGGCTTCATCAAGAATAGTTGTAAAAATATTTCTTTAAGCAAAATAATGGCATCAGATACTTTGAGTGCAGTTTGAACTCTTTACTACTTATATCTATCATGTATCGAGCATGTTGTCTAAGTCAAATGTTTGCTGTTTTAGTTTAAAACACACATCACACCAAAATGAAGACATGGTATCCCAGTACACAAATAAGGAAAAAGAGGTTGACTAAATTTAATTGTCTTAAGGTCACTTAGGATGCAAGAGCCATGGTTGAAACTTGATGAAAGCCTTGCCCTTCTAGAGCTTGCTGCCATATCAGTCAGGTGACAACCAGTCTTACCATTTCCCTTAAAATATCAGTATAATGTTTTACAAGAAGAATTTGCTCAATTTTTGGTAACTTAGGTTTTGATTTATTTTCACATGATGAATTGAAAATTTAGAGACTTTAAATGCCTCTCTATGTAGGCAAATTCCTAGTATATTTGTGAACTATAGATTGACCACAGTAAACGTATCTAGGTAAGCTATACTTGAGTGCAAATTTTATCAAAGAAAATATTATTTCAGAACTCTGTTAATAAAAATATTGATTTTCTTCCATAATTTCATAATAATGAAATTTCAACTTTTACTTTCTGACTACAGAAATAAAATATGTGAGTTGGTGAAATATTGGAAAATATTTTGGAACATATTGAAGGGAAAGAAAACTAGCCATAATTCTTCCATTCAGAGAAAATAAAAGTCAATAGTTTAGTATGTGACTTCCAGAAAATTCATGGCACAGAATTAGATATTTTACCATACCTAAAATTTGTAACCTGGTTTTTACTTACTGCATAATAAATAGAAATTTCTTTTCATTGTGTTATTTTTAATGGCTATAAAGTATCACGTCCAATTAATAGGTCATATTTTATTTATTAAAAAAACAATTTTAGACACAGTGAAAAGTAGAGGTGGCACATTATGAAGACAAGCATCTGACATCCCTAAACCTACATCATTCTGATAATTTCTGATTATTTCTTTGGAAAACTTAGACTTCTAGCTCAATGACTATGTAAATTTTATGTATACTTAATATTTATTGTCCTCTTGAGTCATTTTATTAGATTCAAGTGTCCTCTACTTTGAAAAGTGTTCCTGGTTTTCAAACCTTTACCAACTTTTTGAAGAACATCAGATATTTAACAGATTATAATCCTCTGCAAGAATTCTCAATTCTAACTTCTGAATTACTAATATAATATAAAAGGAAATACTAACACTTTGAAGAATTTTCTGATATAATTAAATATAAAGCCAAATACTGAACCTATATTTGATTCCA
Organism: Myrmecophaga tridactyla; assembly: GCA_004026745.1. Classification (NCBI taxonomy): domain Eukaryota; kingdom Metazoa; phylum Chordata; class Mammalia; order Pilosa; family Myrmecophagidae; genus Myrmecophaga; species Myrmecophaga tridactyla. The sequence goes on from PVIY010043102.1 coordinate 19,013, forward strand.
TGTCACATGCGACCCAAATTTATTATATATTATTGTTTGCATTATTCCATAATGTCTAATAAAAATGCACTATTATTATCCTCAGTTATCCTGAAATTGGGGGTGTGATTGCACAAATGTCACTTAAAAAGTAAAGAAAGACTTTTGCTTCCAGAGATAGAATATCAGGGACTGGATTTATTTATCCTTCTGCAATAAACCAAAACACTGACAAAAATATATAAAATGACAGCTTGCATTCATGTTGGGCTTCATACAATTAAGAAGAATGATTTCTAAAAGATGAAAAACAAATGGGGTGACCACTAATATTGTCCGAGAATACTGTCTTGAGGGAGTTTACCAGCTGTAATGTAGGAAAGGGGAACCCAGGCAGAATAGTGCAGGATTCCTGAGAGGAGGACACAGAATTTAAAATCTATGAAGACCAAGCCAACTAATGTTTGCAGCACAGACACCTGAGAGGAGAAAGGAAGACGTAGAAATTACCTTAGATATGCAATGGGTCTCTTCAGAATTTCATAGAGTACTAATTAATTTATGTGTGTGAAGAAACCATTCAAAAGGATTTAAAGGATCTGTATCTGATCCTATATCCAACCAGATTAGAAAAACTCATAATTCAAGGTAGGGTACTCAGAAATATTTTGCCTTTGAAGGGGTGAGAAATACTGCTCTGATTGCACTAAACAAATTTAAAATGTAAGATCCAAAACATCAAATTGTTTACAAGTAACTTACCTGAGTCCCTTAAAAAAGCTCAATCATTTTCATAGTAATATAAAAATATCCCGAGTCCAGCAAGGTTAAGTTCATAATATTTAACAGCTAATAAAATTTTACCAAGCAAAAAAAAAGCAGGGAAATATGACCCTTAATGAGGAAAAAGAAGCCCAATCAATTATAATGGAACCCAATGTAGCTCACATATTAGAAATAGAAAATGAGGACATCAAAACAGAAATTACAACTGTATTGTATTTGTCTAAAATGTAAGAGAAGTAGGTTATTTAAAAGATCCAAATTGAACTCTTCAAAATAAAACATGCAATGTCTGAGGTGAAAAACACACTGATTGCAATGAAGAACTAAAGGTATGGCAGAAGTAAAGAACTTGAACTCACAGCAAGATAAATGATTTAAAACAAAACACAAAGAAAAAAAGAATAAAAAAATAAACAGAGCATCAGTGAGTTACAGAACATCATTCAATCTCCATAGGGCATATAGTGACCCAACTATGTGTAATAGGACTGCAGAAGAAGAAAGGAGAAAGAAAAATATCTGAAGAAACAATGGTCCCAAATTTTCCAAATTTGATGAACAAGTTAATGTCAAATGAGCCCCTACAAAAAGAAACATGAAAACACTAAACCAAGGCATATTTTAAAACAAATTTCTCAGTTAACAAGATAATCATATAGGTACCCAGAGGGAAGTAAAAAGTTGCACATGAAGAAATAGATAATACTGAAAATAGATTTTT
>PVIY010043103.1:0-20521 GCA_004026745.1 Myrmecophaga tridactyla
GAAGGCCTTATCGTCCGCTCGGCGACCAGAGTGACTGCTGATGTCATCAACGCGGCCGAGAAGCTGCGGGTGGTGGGCAGGGCCGGCACAGGCGTGGACAACGTGGATCTGGAGGCCGCCACCAGGAAGGGGGTCCTGGTCATGAAGTAAGTCGGGGAGACTGAGGGGTTGGCGTAGAGGAGGAGGCACTGCAGAGAAAGCCTTGGCAGAGTCCGATGGGCTGCCAGGGGCCACCCGGTCTGGACCCCTGCCTTCAGACAGGTGGTCAGTGCTTAGTGCTTAGTGGGTCCCAGATTTGTTGCTGTTGACTTCCTCTTTGGTTCTCAAAACATTTCCCAAGCCAACCCCTGGTGCAGAGTTTGCACCCCTGCAGCCTGGTTTGGGGGTCGGGAAGTGCGGCAGGAGATGTATCTGCCTTCCCTGCTGCCGCTTTGCCCTCCTCTCCTTGCCCCTCCGGTGCCATTTGTGGTCAGGTTCCTATCAGCTTCAGGTTGTGCTGCCTTGCTTGGGTGCGCACCCATTGCTTGTACTGTGACTCTACATTTTTCCTCTTCTCACTTCCCTGCATCCTTCTGCTAAGCCCTCACTTACCTCTTTCACCACTCTAAGACCAAGAGGAAAAGGGTCCCATTTAGAGCTGTTTTTGCAGAGACCCAGGGGCAGAGATCATGGCAGCGTGTCAGTGCTGGAGGGCACGCATTTCCGGCTCCCCTTTGGCATCCTGGTGCCGCAGATTTCTTTGCCCTCAAGCTTTGTCTTTTCCCTTGGGGACCTCCTTGTCCTCAGGGTCTCTCCCTTCCCCTTCCCTCCAAAACCCTTGTTGGATGGGGGTTAACTGGCCAGTCACTGAACTGAGGTCCTTAACCAGCAGTGTCAATGTAAACCATGACCCGTCCTCGGACACAGAGGCAGCCAGCCTTGGAGCCTGCCCCTCTCCCCACCTCTCCATACAGCCTGTTTGCTGGGAAGGGGAAGCCAGGTCATCCAAAACAGATTTTGAAAATCCTTTTATGTCCCCACCAGGACCTCTGGACTTTGTTTCTCCTTGTAACCTTCATTTTTAGGGAAAAAAGGACAGGTGAACATGTGTGGTGCATTTTTGAGAAAAGAAGAGTCATTCTGCCCCCTTCCAGGTTCTTTTGTGTAAAATGGGTGGAGTCAGAATTGTCGTGTGTGTTGGGATGTGAGGGGGCAAATCAATGATGCTTCTCTTAGTTTGGAACTTATTGAGTGCTAGGAGAAGCCAGATCAAAATAGCAAGTATCAGCTTTATTACGAATGAAAGTGAGGCTGGGCAGCCCAGGGTAGGTCTGGGGGTAATTAGTGCCCACAAGTCGAGGCAGTAGGACTGATGGCATGGCGCAGCCGCTTCCTGTGGGCAGGTAGATCCTGGGGAAGAGAGAGAGAAGGATTCACCACAGGGTTCTCCGAATCTTGTGTAACACTGCTGTGCTTTGGGAGAAGGGAGTTTGGGGAGGGAGCAACCAGGTGTGTTTCTCTAATGGAAGTGCCTCCACGTGGACACGTGCAGCCAGGGCAAAACGGGTTTCTTTCCAGCCCTGGAATTTAGGGCAGAGGTTATCAGGGAATCCAGGCCAGTGGCACGGAGTTGGGAGTTTGTACTTAGAACCAAGAAACTCATGTTGCAGCAGCGACACCGCAGCGGGCATGCGAGGCTTTCTCATGGCCCAGGAGTGGGAATGCTGGGTCGGGCCCACTGATGTGTCCCCTCTTCTCTTGGCTCTTTAGCACCCCCAATGGGAACAGCCTCAGTGCTGCAGAGCTCACCTGTGGGATGATCATGTGCCTGGCCAGGTAAGTCCGTGACTTCGCAGCAGAGCCTGTCTCTCTGATGTGTCCATTATGGTGGCTTTCCGAGCAAGCAGACCCAGAGACACTTAGGAACGCATCAGCTTGGCGAGGCTCAGGCTGCTGAGAACCTTCAAGGTTGTCAGTCCTCTCCGGAGCGCTCGTTACACGGGTTCCCCCAGCGCACAGAAACCAGGTGGGCATCTCAGGTTCCTAGTGATTGCACATGCTGACGGACAGGGTTAGGGCTGCTATTGATTACCCAGCACCAGGCTCTTCGAGAAGGTATTTGGTTCAGTGTCATGATCTGTGCTGTCCCTTCCTCATCGTCCGTGCTCCACTCCTGTCCCAAGTTCTCCAGCCATGGGAGCAGTTGCCCCTTCTCCAGCCTCCAGGCCTTGCAGATGACGGGCTGGGTACCTTGCTGATTCCCCCGGCCCCAGGACTCACTTCCTGTACTGCCCGCAGGAATCTGGAGTGTAGTAGAATGGACTGAAAAACCGCTCTGGGAACCCCGGGCCTGGCAGTGGATGGGAACCCACGGGAACACAAACAGTCGAGGATTTTGCTCTTTCTGCAGGAGTTCTGGGTGGTGAGGGGCTGACTGAATGCTGCGACACTGTGGGGCTGCTAAGTAAAGGGCACGGCCCGGGAGCCCAGAATGGACAGGAGGCTTACTGGGTGGGGTATGATTGTTTGGCAGAAATGGTGGTAGTGAATACTCATTGAAAACGGGCCATTCAAGCACTTCTTGGTCAAGGGGAAGGGCAAGGGCGAGGAGCCAACGGACAGATCAGGCAGCTGTTCTGAGGCCCTCAAAGGAGACCAAATAGCCAGGATCTCTACTCAGGTCTGAAACAACTTGAATCCAAGAAATTACTCATTTTTTTCTCCTCTCAAGACGTATTTTCCCTCCTGCAGGCAGCAGGACGAGGGAAGTTAATCTTTTCTTCAATTGCCCAACATTTCTCCCTGAGATTTCAAGCCCTGCTTATCGCAATCTGATATTCACTGATAATTGGGGAAAAGGAAGGAACTTCCTTCCACAAAGGGAGGAACTCAGCCTGGAGGAGGGCCCTGGGTTGGCTGCCTGGAGCCCCCAGACCCTCTGGACTGAGTGTATTTCCCCTTGGAGAAGTGTAAACACCTGGTACCCTGGTTTCACTTTGGTTATTAAATGCAGTGATTTTTTTTTCTTTTAAATGGGGGTCATGGATCGCAGTGCAGCTTTCTATCTAATTAATTCCCTCACTTTGTTCTAGAGGTGGAAGGAAAGGCTATGAGCTGGGAATAATTTCCCTCCTTGACCAGGACCAGCTTTATTTAAAGGGGTAGGCTTAAGTGGTGTGATTTAAAGGAAGCTCCCCATTCCCAGCCACCCATCCATCACCTCTCTCATCAAGGGTGCATGAAAACTAAGAAATAAGTACCTTGTTTAAGAAGGAATTATCAGCCTCTTGTTAGCTTAATCAGACTGCTTTAATAGCTAAGAGGCAAGAGGAGGAGGTGGGTGCCTTGCATTTTAGGGCATTGGGCAGTAAGAGGGGAGAACAGCCCAGAATGGACCTCACAGTAGGGCTTTGAGGATAAATACCATGAGTTCCTGAGGGGCTGAGACTCTAGGAGGCAGGAGAAGCACAGTGATACAGAAAGAAGGGAGAACGCAGCAAACGGGAATTTCACCTTTTGCCTGGCTTACCCTCTCTTCCACCTCATGTTAGTCGGGCCAGCGATCAGTCAACTCCTGTGAGTCCCCTTGCCCATGTCCGTGGCCCCCAGACTAGCCTGGTGAAGACCCCAAATTGTTGAAACCTGGGGAGGCTCCATGGGTAGACCCCTAGAGGGAAGGAGGGAGGGTTTGGGGAGTTCTTGTCTCTGTGTCATCACACATGCATTTCCTAGCCAGTGCCAAGGTGTCAGGTGGATATAGGATGGATGTGAGATAGACCTGAGAGGAGGCAGGCGGGGACGCTCACCAGGACAAAGGCATTTTATCCAGCGAGCTTTCCTGAGAAGTGTGCACTTCGCCAAAGCCCGCGGCTGTCCCTCATCACATTCCTGAAATGAGGTTCCTTTCCCGAGGCTGATGGCCCAGACAAGTGAGATGGAGCCTCCCCACGAGATGCATTCCTTAAGGTTTGCTGACTTTACCCTGAAATCATAAGGCTCTGTGTGATGTAGGAGCACAGATTCCACCCCGAGCCTTGCTCTCATGTAGAAATCTAGGTCTCTGCCCTGGTAATGTGATAATCGGGCGAATACAAAGAATGCTTTTTATAAGTCAGGGAAGCCACAATACAGGAACAGTATCTCAGAAGCTTTCTCTGTGCACACACACACACACACACACACACCCTGCACACTCACACACCACTCTGAATGTGTGGGCTGTCAGGAAAGGCTGCGTTTACACACTGAGGAGTCTGGAGTGTGAGTGGGTGTCTCCCTGACAACGACCCTGTCCAGCTGCTCCCAGCTGAGTGAGGCTGCCACAGGTGTTGGCTTCCAGGGTGTCCCCTCGTGCAGTTGCATTAAATGAGCTGATGCGTGTGTAAACATTTCTTACAGGATGTGTAAAGTAGAGCAGGTATTTTAAAAATGCTGTTCTTGGGGCTGTGAGGGCGGCTCAGTGGTAGAATTCTCGCCTGCCAGGCAGGAGGCCCGGGTTCGGTTCCTGGTCCATGCATGTCCCAAAAAACCGACAAACAAAATTCAACAAATGCTGCTGCAATCACGGAATACTCAAATGGAAAAAGAATGAAATGTGACCCCACCGTCCGGCATACCAAAAAAAAGTTGTTGTCGTTGTCTGTCTCTTCCTTCTTTGTCTCCAGAGAAGCCTCAGTGACTGTTTGTGTCCCGCATGATGTAGTTTACTCTTTGACCTCTAACTTTGCCCCAGCCGCCACTTCTGTGCCCTCCAGAGAATGTGGAGACTGAGACCTTCGGGTTTGCCAGTAGGAAAAGGGAGACTCTGAAGTGTGTGTGGGTTTCGTGGTTTAGCGGTGGATGGGAGCATGGTGTGGGCGTGTTAGAAGTGACAGGATAAGGAGGCAGGGAAAATGGAGTGTCGGGGCTGTGGCAGCCTCACATCCCCACCCCGGACTAGCCTGAGACCCTTGAGGTTTAACGTGTACTCAGGGCAGAATAAACAAGCAGCTGTCCCCTTGATGTGGCAGACGGTGTGGTAAGTTGAGACTCTGGATGAAATAAGAAGAAAATGATCCCTTGAATTTCTGGAGCACTTACTGTCATCAAAGTTCCTTAACACCCCATTCAGCTGTCCCTCACACTCTAGAGGATTGGCTATTGCTTAGAGGGCAAAACTCACCCAAAGCCATTGATAGATACCTCAGTGGCTGATGTGGAATTGGAACCTCATCCAGAGCTGGAATCAGAAACCTCAGGGTTCCTAAGTCATTGCCTGCTCGAGGTTCCTGTACTCGTTGGTGGACCTAAGCCCTAGACGCAGACTGAGCTTGGTTCCTCGGGAAATGACTGTCAGAGGCAGTAGATGTGTGTCCTCACATCGTTACATCAGAGGCGGTGATGGAATGCCTCCTTCCTGGGCTTCCTGGGTCTCGGGTGGGCTGCCTGAACCTGTGTCTGTCCTTGCAGGCAGATCCCCCAGGCGGCAGCTTCCATGAAGGAGGGCAAGTGGGACCGAAAGAAGGTGAGCAGCCGGCCTTGTCCCAGCCTACTCACACTGTTAAGACCCATCCTTGGTCCCGACTTCAGCTTGTCTTTTGCCTGTCTGGTTGCAGTTCATGGGGACAGAGCTGAATGGAAAGACCCTGGGAATTCTTGGCCTGGGCAGAATTGGGAGAGAGGTGGCCACCCGGATGCAGTCCTTTGGGATGAAGGTAAGGTGTGACCCGCCCCTTTGATGTGAGGCTTCCTGCAGCCATTTTGGAAGAGGCAGCCTGATTTCCGAGGCGCTGATGGCTTTGTCCAAGGAGGGGATTGAGATGATAAAGCCAGGGAGGGAACTGCCTGCTGATCTGAACATTTGAGCTCCAAATCTGGGTATCGTTGGTGGAGCTCCTCCAGCTCTGGGGTGAGCATGTAGCTCCCGTGCTCCAGTGGAGCAGAGAGGGGTCTTGTTTCCTGCCTTTGCTTCCTCACTTGCAGAGGTCTCCTCCTTGTTCAGATGTGTCTGGTCTTCTGTGACAGTTCAGAAAACAGGAGCAAATATTCAGCCCTATACCAGAGCAGTTGTCCATGCACCTCCATTTCCAAAAAAGACTTCAGGGTGTTTGCATGTACCTGATGTGATTGTAGCTTCCTGGTGGCTGGAAGTCTATGTAAAGTTTCAAAAATCAGCCATGAGCCCTGCTTTCCCCAGGGCACTGCCTTCGCTTGCTCTGGCTGTTCGTTAGGTTTCTAGGCGAGGGAGGGCCTGTGCTCAATAGCAGCTCAGCCCTTGAGACCAATCCAGGAGACCTGCAAAGAGGAGGTCAACAGCCCAGAGAGAGAACATGTAGAGGCGCCCAGTTAGGCCAGAGAGGTGGAGGCAGGCAGAGTGCTAACGGACATCTCCAGGTTCACTGTGACTCATGAGGGATCTGTAGGGACTCGGTTCAAGGGCAGTGCCACAGTGGCACAGCGGCAGAGTTCTCACATGCCATGCCAGAGACCCGGGTTCGATTCCCAGAGCCTGTCCATGCCAGAAATATGTATATATATCTATATATAGGGACTAGGTTCAAACTGCAGCTGGGAAGGCTTCAGCTAAATATGAAGGAATACATAGTTTTGACAATCAGGTCATTTAAGGTCTAGAAAAATTCTTAGAGAGCTCCTATGGAATCTTCCCTTTCTCCCTTGCTCCCTCCTGCCTTCATGAAGTTAGAAAGGACCATGTAGATTGTGCTTCATTTTATACTGATGCCAGGAGATGGGGGGTGTCCCAGTCCTCCACACTGGACAGCTCCCGCTCCTTCCTGAGCCCACTCCCCACCAGGTGGGCGCTACCTAGACAGCTTTCCCAAGCCTCAGCATTGGAAGGACAGGCTCAGTTTCCTAGTGACCAGTGAGTGGGGTCCCTGAGAGGTGGGTATGGTCCAGCAGGACCATGAAAGCGACTAAAAGCCGTGCTCCCTGTGCAGGGGTGGTGGGACGTCATTAGCCACAAGTCGTATTTTCTCCATCTCCATCCTCTTCTAAAGGATCAAGGTAAAGACTCAGCTTATGGAAAATTCTTATCTTCTAAAAACAGGGGTTAAGGTTAAAACTAAGAGCACACCTGGCTGAGCAGGTGAGTGGCTCCTCGGTGCTGCTGACACTTTGGGACAGGTTGCCTCGTCCCGCAGCCAGTCTGGTACTTCTGGTGCGGTGTCCACGGTGCCACAGTGCAGGCGTCTCTGGCCCAGGAACAAGGGCACTTTGGCAGAGACTTAAACCGGACACAAAGCCCCACCTCATTCCCTGAATAACTGAAATAATCAATGAGCTTTCCACCCACCTGCCAGTACGAGGCTCCTCCACCTGCCTGCTTCCGAGAGGCACGTAGGACCTTGAGCATCCACGGCTGGAAGTGGCTGACATCCCTTCAGGCATCTGCTTGATTCCAAGAGACATCGGCGCCTGCTCATCATCTCAATGGTGTTTTCACTCCCAGCACGGCTGTGAGGGTGGAGGTGCTTCTTTGTGCTCCAGCCGCATAGCTGCTGTGTTTTGGGGTTTCTTCTGTACAGATGGCTCTCTCTCTCGGGCATTGCTCTAGGCTGTCTTTCTTCTGGAGCTGACTCTTTGCAAACCCTTGGAACCTGGTTTGGAAAGCCCCAGCCTCACCTCCGTCTCTCGGAGCTGCCTGCATCTGGTCATTCCAGGGTGGCCCCGTCACGTCCTCTTCAGCTGCTCACTTTATAGTCGTGCTCCCTAACACACTTCTGGGTCCAGAGGAGTTTTATCCAAGGTAGAGGGATCATAATCCACGCCATCCAAACCTCCGTTGATATTGCAGCACTTGTGGAGGGCACGATTTTCTAAGGGGAAAGGAAGATTCCTGAACCGCTTGTGGAAAGAGACGATTTGTAAATATCTAGAAAGGAAACCACGATCAGTGTTTAGTAAACACAAGTTGTTTCAGTCTAGCTTTGTTCTCTACTTGGAGTCCATTTAAAGTTGGATCGTGGAAGCCCTTAGATGTCATATATTTGGACTGCTTAAAATTATATTTTAATGGCATATGTAATACGTAATCATTATCATGACTCTCATGAATAGATAAGGCTCCCCTTCCTTGTCACCCCAATCCTTAGCCACATCAGGGGTACGTGAGTTGTGTGGGTGCCATTCCAGCCCTCTTATGTGCATTTCACACACATATGTGCCAGAAGAGAACATTGTGTGTATGTTGTTAAGTGTGTATTTTAGAATTAGTGGATTTATCTTTTTTAAACTGATGTGTAGAATTCCAGCATGTGGATCAACTGCTTTTTATTTAGCCATATCCCCCAGTGATAGAGGTTTAGATTGTTTGCATATGTGGACTTGAGCAAGATACGATAAAGTCTCCCACCATACCCTTGGGACTAAGACCCCTTGTGCACAATACACACACACACGCACGCACAAATGTGGAGACTGAGCTTGATTCTAGGATGGCTGAGATTTGGTAACTTGTTGAAGGATGGATCTTTCTCAGTTTCAAGGGAGATTGCTCAGGATGGTGCAGGGCTCTGGCTGGTGCGCCGTTGTCACCACCAGCCTGGAGAACGTGCCATTTGTGGATGACAGGGGGCAGGGAGAGGGGCTAACCCTTAAAGGGTGCAGAACTGGGTCCTAGAAAACACAGGAGGCTGGAATGGTTGGGCACTCCTCAGGAATATATTTCACTGCCTGTGGGTCCAAAGAGCAACTACACAAGTAGTAGATGGGAAGACATTTGCAAAAATTCCAGGTGAGGAGGGTGTTCTCGTTTGTTAGCTGCCAGAATGCAATATACCAGAACTGGAATGGCTTTTAAAAAGGCCATTTAGTAAGTTTCTAGTTTACAGTTCTAAGGCTGAGAAAATGTCCCAATTAAAGCAAGTCTATAGAAATGTCCAATCTAAGGCATCCAGGGAAAGATACCTTGATTCAAGAAGTCTGATGAAGTTTCTCTCTCATCTGGAAGGGCACATGGCAAATGCGGCATCATCTGTTAGCTTCCTCTCCAGCTCTCCATGAGGTGTTTTTCTTCTTCATCTCCAAAAGTCGCTGGCTGGTGGACTCTGCTTTGTGGTTCTGTGGCGTTCTGCTCTCAGAATCTCATGGCTTTCTCTCTTGTCATTCTCTAGCTTTTTCCAAAGTGTTCCTTCTAAAGGATTCATATAAAGCCAATCAAGACCCACCTATCAAGTTTAATACCCACACTGATAGAGTCCCATCTCCAAGCAGTTAAGTTAATTAAAGTTTCCAACATACAGTCCTGAATAGGGATTAGAAGAAACCATCGCTCCCACAAGGTTGGTTGAGGGGGCTCATGCCTACCTCCTAAAAAGAGGTGAAGGCACTGGGTCATTGATCCCAATTCAGACTTGGGAGCCTTTGGTGGTGGCTTAGGGCCATCCCATTGAAGGGTCATGCAGCCCACTCTGTGTGTGGCTCCCCTGAGAACTGGAGCTGGAAAAATCAATGGGTATGAACTGGCGGGGACAGACCTACACAGACAGAGCTGGCCTAAATGGACTGGGTGGGTTCAGGAGAGAGTGAGTCCCCCATCATGGCAGGTATACAAGAGGCCCTGAATAACTCCTTGGCCAGTACCTGAAGAGAGGATGGGAGCATTGGCTAAGAGGTTGCAAGCTGATGTCCTTTAAAGCCCCTCGCTTCCCTGCAAATCCATCATGCCATGGGCTACCAGCTATTTTATATGTGAAATGGTCCTTAGCAGTGATTTCAGTGTGCAATCATAGGGGATAGTCTGAAATTACTAAAGACTGTATAAATAAATTATCCTTTAATTATATAATTATATATACATAAATTATGTAAGATAAAAATGAAGACATTAATAATGTAAAGTCTGAAATTATTAACGTTGGTTATAGCAACTTGGGGGAACAACCTAATTAAAGACATGGAGCGGACTGGGAGGCAGCATCTGAGAACATTGTTCTGTGGATGAGGCGTAGGGGACTGTTTGAGTGGTTCTGGTTGGACTGGCCCAGGCGGAAGTGCAAAGCATGTGAAGAGTATTTTTAGCATCCCTTTCTCTGGTGCTGCGGTCTTATCCTGAGCCCTGGGCCCAGCACTCAGGCTGTTCATTGATACTTAGGCTGCTAACATCCGACAGTTCCGGGGTATTATGGTTTCACAGCTAAGCCCTTTTATTGCAGGGAGGGACTAAAATCCTGCCAAAATGTTGGGGATGGACCATCTTCTTGTCTCTTTTCCCTTCATGTACATCGGCCACGTAGGAAAGGGGGTTCTAGACCTTAGTTTCCGAAGGAGCTTAGGCAGGGAGTGTCCCAGGCCCTTGGGTGTGTGTGTTGGGACTGTTGAAGGAGAACTCACGTCTCCCACCACTCCATCCAGCCCAGCACTGGGAGGCGCCTTGGCCCGCCACCCTGGTGCAGTTGCTGGCTTGCTCAGGGCCCAGGGTTTCTGCATAATTCTGGCACCCTGTGGAAGGCCGGGTGGTCTTCTAAGTGACAGCAGTCTTCTGCTCGATTATATCCCTCCCATGTGAAGTTTCTTCTCAGTAGTGTTGCCAGACTACAGGTGACAACTTTGTGAACTCAAATCCATTTTTGCTGGCTTCCTCCCTAGAATGCAGTGCTGAACCTGGTACTTTCTTATCAAGGTTTTCCATGAGCAAGCAGACCAGCTTCTCTTAACCGTTTCTTTGTGGACAGTGGTGTGATAAATCTGACGTTAGCACAGAGGGATGGACATTGAACCCCAGACACCCAGTTGTCACCCACTCTTTCAGGTCCGGCTAATGTCTGCTGAGGTCTCCTGTGTGTCAAATACTAGGCCCCTGTGGGATCAGTGTTATCCCAGTCCTACCAGTAAGGAAGCTGAGACCCTGGAAGGTTCTATGATGTGCTCGAGGTAGGAACTAGTGAGTCGTGGAGCCCACATCGGACACCCGGCTCCCGACTTCCAGTCTGGTGCTCTTTGCCCTGTACCACCTCCGATACTTAGCCGTGATAGACAGTCCCTGCACCCTGTCACTGTACTCGGGAATTATAAGGACGACAGCTCTTCAGAACAGGCAGCTCCTAGCTCGATTTGGTATCTGGGATTCTTACTGCCTTAGAGCAGAGTTTTTAAAACTTCCAGAGCCCCAGATCTGGAAAGGTACCTCAGGGACGAGGGTGGGAGTGGAGATGGGAGATGGGGGTCAGCAAGCAGTAGAGTAGGGCTCTGGACCTTTACCCTTGCAGCTTTGAGTTTGTCTGTTTTTATATGGATATTTAAGATCCCATTGGGAAAAAACAGTTCCATTGCTTCAAACCCAAATTGGAAGACATTGAACTTTGGGCTTTTTGACTATGAGGCAGAGAGAAGGGGTAACCCCTGGGGTTCCTCCTTGGAGCTACTCTAACTCCAAAGCCTCCCTGCCCTCCTCCAGCCACTGCCGAGCCACAGGGCCCTTGGGGCAGGAACGTCCAGCCTCCTGGGGTTGCCTTCTATGACACTAGCAAGGAGATGTCCCTGGAGAACTGCCTTAAAATCAAGCCAGGATTCCTCTTTTGTACCAATTATCAGGAGTTTGAGTTTGACTTGGGGCTGCGACTGAGAGGAAAGAGGAGAATCCACTCAGGCATCTCCTCAAGTCTCTGTAAAAGGTGGCCGTCTTACGGTGGTGGATGCATGCACGGAGGTGCTCTCATTTCTGCATATTCCGACACGTTGGGGCCCTGGCAGGTACCTGGCCCTTTGTGTCCTTGGCCCAGTGTCACCCTTTCCACAGCCCCCGATGTCTCTAGTGGTGTAGGAACCTCAGCCCCTAGCTGAGTTCAGCCCCCGTCTGCCCTGGTTACTTCAAGTGGGAAATGAGAACAGGAATTTTCTCAGCCAAATTCATTCCCCATAGTTGTCTACAGATGAATGAGATACAGTCTCTGAGAGGGAGCAGCAGAGTCGGTCCTTGGCGGCCTCTGTGGGACGTACTTATCTCCTGCTCCTCCCGTCCCTGTCCCCTTGAACCCGAGGCACCAGCTAGCAGGGGCTTTGGGCTGGGCTTGGCCTGCAAGGACCCTCCCTCCTGCCAGGCCCAGGTCCTGTTTCTTGGCTTCTGAGAGCTGAGCAGGAAATAGAGTTCCGTGAACTCCCTTGGTCAGGCTTGACTGATCTCTGTGGGTGTCCCCCTTCCCCTCCCCACTCCACGTGCAGAATGAGGATTAGCAGTGAATGGGGCCATTGTTCCAGCCGCCCTCAGAGCCTGCAGACAGAGAGAGCCTGTGGTGAGGAGGGCAGAAATCCCACCTTCTCCCCAGCAGTAGGGGACATTGGGAACTGAGTGGGTTTCTATCTGAGGGGGTTACCAGTGTTTAAAAGAAAGCACCTCCTGAGCCTGTAAGCCTTTGTGTGTGAACTAGTGTGCTCAGAGTTTATGGGGGGCGGTGCCTTCTTACCCCAAAACTGCCACTGGGCTTTTTCTGCATTCCACAGGACAGGTGATAAGAAACATGCTGCTGAAGTTATACCTAATTCAGCATCATTTTCCTCTTCTTTCGCAGAATGGCTGAATGTAAAATAAAAATACGGGACCAGCTCTTCCATTATCATTTTTTTCCCATTACTATTATTTGGCATGAGCATCCCCGGGAATCGAACCCGGGTCTCTGGCATGGCAGGCAAGAGTTCTGCCACTGAGCCACTGTTGCACCGCCCATTTCTCCCATTATTTTAAAGATGACCTTTCTATTTTCCTAATTTCAAAAATAATCCAAGTTCGATGTAGAAAACTTAGAAAGTGCAAGAGAGCACAAAAAATGAAAAGGGCATTTTTTATTTCACTACCCAGAGCGAGCTTGTGCTAAAGAATTATGTTGTACATTCTTTCTGTTCGTTTTCGTTTCATCCTAGGCTAATTCTTAACATTCTCCTTTCAGAGTTGAGGGTACTTCTTCAAAGAATATTGAATTATTGGCTGTTAGAGCAGGGAATGCCTGGAAATGATGACCCAGCTCCTCGGTTTTCGGGTCGAGGGCCCACACCCAAAGGGGCACTGACGTGTGTTTTCGGGTCGAGGGCCCACACCCAAAGGGGCACAGACGTGTGCTTTAGGATCGAGGGCCCACGCCCAAAGGGGCCCTGACGTGTGCTTTGATGCTCAGTTGACAGGGAACCGGGACTCAAATCCGGGTCTTCTGGGTCCTGCAGGCCTTCCTGGCGCAGTCTGTCTGTCCTGCCATCTTGGACGTTGATGCTTGTGAGGTTATGGGCAGGCACCGGGAATCGAACCTGGGTCCTCTGGCATGGCAGGCGAGCATTCCTGCCTGCTGAGCCACCGTGGCCTGCCTGCTTATGAGATTCTCGTAGCTCCTGTGTCTGTTTCCCCCCAGGCAGCGTGGCTGACGCGGACAGAACTCATGGGAAGCTTTGCAGGCCTCTGGATAGCGCTTTGCTGTCCTGGGAGTTAGACCCTTCAGCCGTTGTTGCACGCTCTGCCCAGTTCAGCTTTTAAGCACTGCCCTTGCGCAGAGCTGCGAGACTGCTCCTCAGGACCCTCTCTGATGCAGGAGAGGATGTTTTCTGTCCCTCCACCCGTTTTCTCAGGGGCCCTTGTGGGCCTCCCCACTGCTCCTCAAGTTCAGGGGAGTGGCTGCTCTGGTTTCCTTGCTGCCCTCCCCGTGGCAGTTATTGTGTTCCCTGCTGCTGCTACCCAGGCGAAAGCAAGTCCCCACTGCACCCCCCTGCTCTCATCCCATCCACCCGCACTTCCGTGGTCCAGGATTCCAGTGATTTTTCAAAGTGTAGACACCAAGAGGGCAGACCCCACAGTCAGAAGACCTGGTTTGTATTCCAGCTCTGCCAGGTCATAGTGTCACCTTCGCTACATCATTTGACCGCTCTGTGCCTCAGTTTCCTCACCTGTAATGCAGGGAAGGATCTAACCCATAAGACATGTGTTAAGATGAACACCTGACTCAGAGTACATGCTAAATAAATGTTTGCCATTATATTTGCTGAACGCACACATCTCTTCTTCCTTCTGAGCTTTGTCTTCCCTGACTTTCCCTCTTCTCATCACTAATATCCGATGACCTTTGGCCAGTTTCATTAGGTCCATGGAGCTTTGACTCCCTTGGCGTTACCCCGCCTCCCAGGAACCCATCTTTCTTCCTTCGCAGCAGCCTCAGGGAGGCCCCCCTGCTTTGGGGGCCCTGCTTCCTCCTCGGCCAGCCTAGACCAGTGCTTCCCAGGCCCTTCCTGTTTGCACCGTTAGGTGTCACTTCCCTCCATGGTGCCTTTGTCCCCTGCCCCAGTCCCACCTGCCCTGCTGAAAAGGGTTAGGCTTTTTAGTTATTTCTGTGTGGTCTAAGTCACCACGTCACGTCTTCTAAGACTAGACGCATTATTTCAGCTTGCTACAGTGGCCGGAATGCAGTATACCAAGAATGGCTTTGGCTTTTACGAAGGGGGTTCATTAACTTACAAGCTGCAATTCTAAATCTGTGAACATGTCCAAATGAAGGCACCAAGAAGAGGACACCTGCTCTGAGGAAAGGCTGCTGGCACCCTGGGGTCCTCTGTCGCACGCGAAGGCACATGGCGACGTCTGCTGGTCCTTCTCTCCAGAACCTCTCTGGGCGTTTTCTTTCCCTCTCAGCGTCTCTGTTCTGATCCCTCTCTAGAAAAGTCTCTCCCTTCAAGAGGATTAAGACCCCCCTTAAATAGGCGGGGTCACATCTCCATGAAAACAACCTAATCAGGATTTTCCACGCCAACGATAGGTCTGCCGCCCACAAGATCAGATTGAAAAAGGACATAAGCTTTTCTGGGGTCCACAGCAGATTGAAGCTACACGTGCATTTTAAGCCTTTTAAAGAAATTTCTAAGAGAAAGGCCGTACCCTCCCTGCTGGTGTGTCAGCGCTGGTGTGTCATCCATGCCAATAAGACGTCTCGGTCTTCTTAACCCTGCCCTGTCACCTTCATTCCTTCCTGCCTGACCTTTTCCTGGCTCTGTTTAAATGGTCAGTGCTCCTGCCTCTTGTCCGGAGCTGTGGACTGTCCAGATGTGGCTCTCTTTTCCCTGCCCCTGCTTCCCACCTGATCACCGTCCCATGAGGGAACCTCTGCTTTCTAAGAGTTTTTCCCAGTTCCACTTTGTCCAACCCAACCTGAGCTTCCCTCGCCTCTATCGGCGGGTAGAGCTTGGGCCCTGGAGGCAGACATCCTTTCCTTTGTTCTTGCTCTGACCCTCCTTGTTGGCAAGCTGCTTCCCTCCTCTCTGAAGAGGAAAGAATGATACCGACTGCTTTAGATTATCTTGGGAATGAAATGGAGGTTTGCAGAAGGCTCAGGATAGAATTTGGTATACGAGAAATGCTCAGTCTTAAATGCTCAGTAGCCATTGTGAATAATAATAACAATAGTTCTAATAACGAATAATGACACTCACTCCTTCTCTCACTTCTGACTAGACTATAGGGTACGACCCCATCATTTCTCCGGAGATGTCTGCCTCCTTTGGAGTTGAGCAGCTGCCCCTGGAGGAGATCTGGCCCCTCTGCGATTTCATCACTGTGCACACACCTCTCCTGCCCTCCACGACAGGTAGGCAGATTCCTCTCTTGGGGGTTGGCCCCAGAAGCCACGCAGGAGATAAGGGTGGCTCTGTCTGGGCCAGCTGGTGACCCGCTCTGGGGAGGGGCCACCCAGGTCCTGGGGAGCATGGTGAGGCTTTGTTAGGTGGCCCTGTATAAGTTGGACCGGGGCTCATCTAACTGAAGATGCGCGGGTGTCTGCGTTAAGTTGGCACCGTGTGTTTTTCCAGTGGCTCCCCCACCCCCCATGCATGCTTCCTGGGGTCCCTGCAGGATTTCCGGATCCTGGCACCCAATCGAGAGTGTAATAACTCATGGACATCTGGGGGTATGTCCATCCCAACCTCTTGATCCCTATCTAGAAGAGGGACTCCTGTCCGGAAGCTTCTGGAAGGGAGAGGAGCGAGATCAGAGGGGCTGTTGTCAGACAGGACGGTAGAGATGTCTGGTGAAGGCAGGGCTGCGGAACTCTTCCCCTCTCCCCAGGCTTGCTGAATGACAGCACCTTTGCCCAGTGCAAGAGAGGGGTACGCGTGGTGAACTGCGCTCGGGGAGGCATCGTGGACGAAGGGGCCCTGCTCCGGGCCCTGCAGTCGGGCCAATGTGCCGGAGCTGCGCTGGACGTGTTCACAGAGGTGAGTGCCTGGTGTGGGGAGCAAAGCGGAGGCGAGGAGCAGGCAGGCCCCGCAGCAGGAAAGCCCGGTGGCGGAGAGAGGGCCTTCAGCTTATCGTTTCCAGCATCCGCAGCACACAGGAAGCTGTGATGCCTGAAAAACTATGATGGTTTGAGGAGCCCTTGCAGAGCTCGGTATGGAGGCAACCGTGCTGAGTGCTACAGAGCCCAGGTTTTGGGTAGGGCCTAAATTCTGGCCTCAGGCTATGCCAAGTGCTGACATATTAACTTCTAGGGAAGACAGGAGCTGCACAGCTGTTTGGGGGAGTTGCTGATCTGTGAGGTGAAGGACGTGGGGCAGGGGTGACAGCGGGGCTCAGGGCACTCAGACGGGTCCCTGTGGAAGCGGTATCCCACTGGCAAGACTTTCTAACCAGAATCCTTCCTTTCCTGGTTCCCCCTCCCCAGGGAGGGAAGGAAGCCTGGAGATAATGGTTAGAAGTCTTCCCTCCATCCTCAGCAGCTGCTCTCCCTAGGTGTCCCCACAGGAGCAGAAGCATGACCTCCACTCACCCGTTCTCCCCAACATGCCCTCGTGTCAGACAGCGTGGGCAAGAGTGCATCTCAGTGAAGTCCTGCTCCTAGCATCGGAGCTTCTCAGGCCCCTCCTGGGGCAGAGCATGGACCTTGATTATGCAGTCAGGGTCTGCTCGTCACTAGCTGTGGCCTGGGCAAGCCTCTGGCCTCTGAGCCCCCATACCTTACGTGCTGTTCCATGCCCTGGCTGGCAGTGCATTTTGATTTGCCCTTCCGGTCTTCTTGTCTTGATTGTAAAGCTCCTGGAAGACAGGAACACACATGGCTCTTTTTTCTAGTACCATCCCCCCTCACACAGCACTTTTCCCTGGAAGTTACCCTCTCTGGCATCCTCAGCTCTTGCTTTTATGTGGTCAGGACTCATCGGCTTACATGGTCAGAGTTGGGGAGTCAACAGAGCTCCGGGAAAGGAGGGGCTCCAGCAGCATTCCTAAGGGCAGTACCTTCTGCTCAGCGAGCCATAGGGGCGAAGGGACACTGGAAGGTGGGTGGAGGTGCCACAGGTAGGCAGCCTGTCGGTGCAGAGGCCTGGCCGAGTGCCTCTCAAGACCAGCACCGTTTCCAGTTTTATTTTCAGAATCTAGTGAGGCAGGAAAGAAAAACACCACCAGTCATATAATATCACGTGAGAACCTCCTGCGTTAAAGGCATGTAATCTCCACAATAAAGCTGTGAGGTAGGTGGTATTAGCCCTGTTATAGGTGGCAAAACAGAGGCTCAGAGAGATCCAGGTTGTCCAAAGGCATGTGGATGACAGGCAGTAGAACTGAGATTCGAATCCAGTCCACACTTTCTGCTCTCCACACTGCTGTGGTGGAACATCCAAGAGTTACGGAACCCTGGAATGGAAGAGGAAGGTGCCTTCCTCCCCTCCAACCCCCCTGGAGCCCGGGGCGGGGGGCGGGGGGGCGGCCTGAGGAGCTGTGGTCAGGGCAGAGCAGCCAACCCAGACGGTGTCTCTGTCTGGCAGGAGCCACCACAGGACCGAGCCCTGGTCAGCCACTGCAATGTCATCAGCTGCCCCCACCTGGGCGCCAGCACCAAGGAAGCCCAGAGCCGCTGCGGGGAGGAAATCGCCGTCCAGTTCATCGACATGGTGAAGGGGAAATCCCTGGCAGGCGTTGTAAGTATCAGCCCTGGATGAGAGAGTAGTGTGGGGCGGGCCTTGTGGTGGGGACGGTGGCCGCCTGGCTGAGCAGTGTTGGAGTGAACAGATTCACCCCTGGGAGCTGAAGATAAGAGCGTGGCACAGAGTCAGCTCTGTTCTAGCTCCAGCCGTGATACCGGAGGCCGAGCAGCAGGGAGCTGCCCGATTAGCCTGCTGCACTGCAGTCTAGCTGCACAGATTGTGGCGCTGCCCAGCCTCTAGAGAAAGGCTCCTTTGTCCTCCACCTGGGAAGGGAGGAGCATTGCTCGGTAATTGCTGGACGCTGTGGGTTGGGGGCAGGCTGTGGAAACTTCCCACAGCTCTCCTTGTGAACTTCCCAGAGCCCTCCTTTCATTCACCATGCCCGTCTTAGGGCCCTGGCCAAGATCTCACCGTGCTCTCCTACCTCCCGACAGGAGCCCTTCCCACCAGCTGGCCTCCTTACTTTTCCAAATCATGGTGTAGTATTCCCACTTCTTCTCTTTGCCCATATTGGGCCCTTCCTGGTGTGTCCTCATTCAGCAACTTTAAACTGACTTATACTTCAAGTCTTTCTCATTCATTCTTCAGAGATTTCCAAAACTTTCAGTGGCCACCAGATACTCTGCCTAGCCCTGTGGGAACACGGATGAGAAAGAATAAGCCACAACCCTCCTTCAAGGGACTCACCACTGCTTGCTTGATGTTTCTAGTTCCCTCTCAATCCTTTTGGCAACAAAAAGCACATTTTGTCTCATTATTAAGGTTTTCATCTTGTTTCTAACTAAATTCTAAGTTCCGTCAGGACTACAAGCCATGGCTTAAGCTTCTCTGCAGTTCATGTGTCACTTGACCCACGGTTTGGCCCAGAACGTTCCATCGCTAAGCTCAGTGAGTCAGCGAATGACCTCAGGGTCTCCTGACCTTCCTGGTGAGCCTCAGTGCAGGAGCTTTGGCTGGTGAGGACGGAAGTGTGGTGGTAGCAACCCAGGATGTTTGTTCCGCCCTCCCACCACTGGCCAGTGCTCCAGGATGGCCTGCCCTCTCTGTCCTGAGGGAGTGAAGGCGCCAGCTCTGCCCTGCTCCCCTACGCACCGCGTTCCATCTGCCTGGAGTCAGGAGGCCCCCGTGAGGATGGCATTCACAGGTGCCACACGCAGACTGGACAGCTCGGTGGCCACGCTTGGTGGCCGCCCATAGGTTTCTCAGGACAGGGCGCACACACCTTCTCACTCGTCTTGAACTTTGTAGGCTTCTGATCAGTCACATTCCTTCCAGGTGACACCGACAGGAACCCAGGCCGCTGTTTGGGTCCCTGACAATTGCTTGTCCACCCTGACCCGGCTTTCTGTTTTCAGCCCTTGGTTGTTGTCCTTGTGAGTTATTACCATTTGTATTAGGTCGCAGTGGCCTTCCTAGGGCTTCTCCTGGAAGGAACTCCTTAATACAGATTCCTTCGAATGGAACCATAAAATTTCCCCATCACATTTAGGAGATACAATCTCTTGGTAAAATAGCCAAACTTAGCCAAATTTAACTCTCCACACAAAGCTGCTGACAGTTTCAGAGAAGATATTTAGCAGGAAAGACTTTAAAAAATCACCCGGCATCTCCCTCTCCAATTCTCTACTGCTTCCTCTTCCAGCTCACATCTGTTCTAACCTTAGACACAGATTAACGGTAGCATCAGCTTGGCATCCAGAGGTGCCTGGCTCTTCCGCAGAGCCCTCCAGCTTGGCTTCTCGAGAAGACTAAGCCTCCTTTTGTCACGCAGACCTGCAAAGAGCATCTCCTCTGGGTTGGGCTCTGCAGGCCACATAGGGGACAGGGAGAAACGAGGCCGACACCTGCCTTCTGAGGTTTCACAACCCAGACCGTTTTTTCCTACGTGCTCTGGGCTCTGAGCCCAGCGGCTGTTTGGCTGTTGATATCCAGGTGGTCCAGCTCTGCGTTCAGCAGCGGTTCTTCTGTTCCACCTCCCAGCTCACTGCCCTTCCCTTCTGTTATCTGGACCCCTTCCCACCCAGAAGGCTCCTGTGTGAACAGCCCTGCCTGCCGGATGGTTGTTTTTAGTGCCAAGATTCTCTCTCTCTCTCAGTTCCCTGCCAATTCTGTCTTTATGAACCAAGGAATAGAAACATCCACATTTTCATTACATCTTGTCATTGCCTGTTTGATTTACATAAAAACCTAGGTTTCTAATTAAATCCTTCTTAGTTCTCTTTACAAGTTGGCTTAATAAAAGGGACCAAATACCTAACTCAGAATCAGACCATCTTGAACTGCGAATAGCAGTTTGGGCCCAGGAACAGGCTGGTTTTGTTATCAGGCCCCTGCTGGACACCCAGTTGGCCAGGTCCTGCACTCAGAACTTTAGGAGGACCTGCAGCGCCTGTCCCCTGCAGCTCCTGTCCCCTGCAATGCCTGCCCCCTGCAGCTCCTGCCCCTGCAGTGCCTGTCCCCTGCGGCGCCTGTCCCCTGCGGCGCCTGTCCCCTGCGGCTCCTGCCCCTGCAGTGCCTGTCCCCTGCAGTGCCTGTCTCCTGCAGTGCCTGTCCCCTGCAGCGCCTGTCCCCTGCAGCTCCTGCCCCTGCAGTGCCTGTCCCCTGCAGTGCCTGTCCCCTGCAGCGCCTGTCCCCTGCAGCGCCTGCCCCTGCAGCGCCTGTC
>PVIY010043104.1:0-20515 GCA_004026745.1 Myrmecophaga tridactyla
CACACCTCCAAGGAAATCATCTAATCAAAAGTTACCGCCCACAATTGGGTGGGTCACATCTTCACGGAAACAATCAAAACACTCCCACCCAGCAATATTGAACGAGGATCAAAGGGCATGGCTTTTCTGGGGTCCATCACAGATTCAGACCAGCACATCTCCCATGCCCATTTATTGCAAAGATTATTCTGTCCCAGTTTCTAGCGTTTTCAGTGTCCTTCCTGCCGGCACCCATGCTGATGACCAGACCCGCTGTCTCCTGCTGCCCTTCAGAGAGGGTGTAGATGTGACTCCCACTGTCTCTCCTGGCATCCGCTTAGAACAGCCAAAATCAGCACGCTCATCTCACTAGCAACCCCACCGGCCACAGACTATGTGCTTCTGGAGGCCCCAGGAAGTTATCTGTTTGTGAAAAACATTGAGCAGAAACAAGTATGAACAATTACAAAGCAGGGTAGTAAATCTGGGCAGAGAGAGCACAGGTGATTTTTTTTCCCCACTTTTGCCCCAGACACAGTGTGAGAGTCAGGGCAAACCACCAGGGGCCCTTCACCCAGAGCCAGGCATGCCTGAGGCCGGCCGAGCAGAGGCCGCCAGCAGACAGCAGGGGAACCCAGCCACATGATCTACCCACGTCTCACCCACTCAAACCACAAGTAAATGTCTTAAAATATTTACTGCTGTATCCATATTTTACCAAACTTCACAGAATGGAGAACAAAACAATGTCACTTGCAAAACACTGCTTTTCACCAACTGTAGAATTTTAAGTTAACAAATCAACTGTGAATGAACAGACTTTGAATACTGTTTTCATGTGGACTAATTTTTTTTAAAACCCCTCTTATTTCACACTTTCAGAACAAAACTGGCTTATCAAGAAATACTAGTATGCTTCAAATACAAACAAGTCTAATAATATTGGTTAAATATAAATGTGAAAGTTCTTTCCCAGTATTGCCACTCCCACAGGTACCCCCAAGGTCTCCTTTGTGCTTCTAAAGATTTACTTAGAAAGACGAATCCCCAACCTTCTAAATGAGTCATGCACTTTCATCTCACACTTAGGAGCTGAGCTGAGACGAGTAGAGAAGGCAGTTTGTATGAGCCGAGGCGGGTTTCAGGTGTCTTCACCTGTCTGCTTTCGCTGGAGGAGTTTATGTGATACTTCACCAGGATTTCCCAACAGAGAGAATGGGCTGTGTCCAATTGTAAGAGATTTTCTTTTTGTCCAAGTCAAGGGAAACTGCATGTCTTAACCTGCTGGAAGAACACCACACCTGATCTTTGGCAGGTACTGCAGAGTAGGTCTCACACCACAATTCAATTTTTCTTAATTTGTATAATATTTTATAGCAATAAAGAGCAAATGCTGTTTTAGTAGTAGTAATTCTGTAATTCCAAAGTCAAAAATTTTCAAAATCTCAGATTAACAGTTTATTATCCGTGTTTCTGACCATTGCAAATCACATCTATGCTCAAGTAAAATGGAAAACCTGCATTTAATTTCAATCCTAAACCATAAGAATTAAAGATCCTGCCCAGTAACATGGTAAAACAAGAGAAAGCTTTTTAAGCCATTTTTAATCCTATCTGTGCATAAATGAAGACTGAATGGCAATTTACTTGGTCTGACAGGAATCATCACTTAAGTTTTCTTGGAGAAAAAAAAAAGGGCATCTTCATTGCCAGAATTCGCGCCACTAGAAACACTGAGTGAGAAGAAGACATGGCTCCAAGCAAGGTTTCACCCTCCTTCGTTTTCCAGGATAAGCTGCTCTCCAGAGAGAAAGCCCTGCTGAGTCCCTCCCTGTGCCAGCACTGCCCCCACACGCCCCACCAACCAACACTAATTTAAGACAGGATTAAGTTCACCTAAAAAGTTCTTTTTTTAACATTTTTAAAATAGCTACGATTGGGAACTTTGGGTACCTGTGTGTCACCTAAGGCTCAGAGTAGGAATTCTGCAGCTCTGAAGGTCAGCATTGTCACATACAACAACTGTTAAAGAAAGTGAAAAATAAATCAGGCTTCAATTAGAGATAGGAAAGAAGCCGATCAGGTTGGGACTAAGGTAAATCAGAATACAGGGGTAAGGAGGACATCGTCTGTACTTTAGAACTTTGCCTACTCTAATAGAACAAAGGAAGAGATTTATAATTAAAAAGTATTGACAATGTCCCTTGAGAGACTGGAGAAAAAATATGGAACTATTAAACTCTCCTACCAGGGAAATCCCTGATACATCTCAAACAGGGACACCCAAATCAATAGGCCAAGCCCCTGATCTTGAGGCTTGCTATTGTGATGCCTATTTATGTAATGGAGAAGCTTAGCCTATATAGTTATGCCTAAGAGTTACTTCCAGAGGGCCCCTTTTGCTGCTCAGATGTGGCCTCTCTCTCTCTAAGCCCAACTCTGCAAGGAAAAACATTACCCTCCCCTCTACATGGGGCATGACATCCAGGGGTGAAAGTCTCCCTGGCAACATGGGATACAACTCCCAGCAATGAGCCTGGCCCTAGCACCATGGGATTGACAATGCTTTCCTGAACAAAAGGGGAAAAATAATTGTAACAAAATAAGATATCAGTGCCTAAAAGAGTTCAAGTAGAATTGAGAGGCTATTCTGGAGGCTACTCTCATGCAAACTTCAGCTAGATATTACTATTTACCATGGTTTGCCAAGCTCCAATCAAAAGGCTCTATTTGAGATTCTACAAAGGTTCCAAACACTATGATAACTTTCCAGAAACCTATAACCTCCAAATGGGTTCCTAGACTAGGTACGTCCTGAAACCCAGAAGGGCCAGCCTCTCCAGAACATCGACTAGTTCCATCCCCCATCCCATATTACTGACAGCCCTTTCAACATGAAAAAGTTAGAGTGGACATGGCTCAAATATCCCTAAAGACGAGGAAAAGGACCAAAGGAGAAGGAAGAACTATAACAGAGAAGTTAGGATTTAACAAATGAGTTTGCCTGCTGAATCATTATATTAATATTTCTTTTAGTCCCCAGTGTCTTGGAGCAGGTCGAAGTAAAAACATAAAATTGTGGAATTGTAACCCATACCAAACTCTGAAATCTGTTCTATAACTATTGTCACAATGTACTTTGAAATTTATTGCTTTTTTGTATATGTTATATTACAACAAAAAAATGCTAAAAAAAGAAAAAACCTAGCATGGGCACACATTTACATTTACAGGATGAGGTGGAAGAACAGTTAATCCAAGTTTATTCAGTAAAAAATCTGGAATCCATGAGATAAAGTGAGCAATGAGTCACCTGAATGTATTTCCTTAGAAATCTCAGGGCCCCTGGGGAATTCTAAAGCTTCCCCAGGCTGTGTGTGGACCAGGCAGACCCCCACTGCTGTATGCCAGGGTCCCACACAGAGCCCACCTGCTCCCTCCTCACCTCCCTGCTCTGTTTACCAGATGTTTATGTCATTTTGAGAATGATGTCCCAACCTCACTTGTCCACTTCTGTAGCATACACAGAAAGTACAGCTAAAGATCAAGATTTTATCCTTTGTCAGAATTAATGGGCTAAGAGCTACTAATTAAATGTGGTCATTTATTACAAGCCAGGGAAGCGAAGGGTGAAGGACACACCCAACCGATACTGGGGCGGGCGGCACTCACCAGTAGCATCCTCCACGCTTACCTGGCGCACCTGTGACTCACTTGCCCACCCCACTCACCTCCCGCCCCAGCCCCACCAGAATGCCAGGAGTCTGGACAGACAGGGAAGGGTTGGAGCACGCACTCCTTTAGAACCTGTCAAACTGGACTGAGGAAAACTCCCGGGTGGGGCCGCAAGGCCCCAGCAGATCCCATGGGGCAGGCTGCAGTGCCCAGGGGGCCTTTTCCAAGCAGGAGAGAAGCATATGCGCCTGCCCGCCAGCTGCTGGTTTCGTTGTGTATAATTTGCGTAAGTAAACTCATTAGTAATCTCTCAGGAATGCCCGGGAAGTCAAGGAAGTTTAACCTCCCTAAAGATCAAAGGGTCCAAGTGTAACCAAATTAGCTTCCACAGGCGGATGCTTGAAACAGCCATGTAGTAATTCTGCTTCAGCTCCAGCTGTCTTAGGGCCGTCCTGCCCGTTCCTTATGTCCTCATGCACAGTGCATTTCCTGAAATGTGCCCGACTCAGAATGTAAGTAGGCTGCCCCCACTCCCCGCCTCCACCCCAATGCGTCCCTGACAGCAGTGCCCCACCCACCTCCGGGCAGTCTACCCACACACACCATGCCACGGTCACTACACTCTGCAGAGGCCTTCTATCCACAGCCATGCTCCAGGAACAGAACCGTGCAGCCAGGACACCCCTGCCCTGCCCTGCCCTGTTCCACTGACAGATGAGGAATGCAGCAGCGCAGGTGCGAGCTCATCGAGCTCCAAATCTTTTTCCTTCCCCCAACAAGGATGACCATGGAACACCACATTGTGCTGTTGAAAAACTGTCTCGCAGCTGCTATAGTGCCCATAGAGACTGAAGTCCACTTAGTGCAGCCAGCAGACATGGAAAAGGAGAACATGGAACTTCAGAGCAGCCCACTCAAGGTGTGCAGGCCCCTGAAAGACAGAACACTCCCAAGACCCCAGGGGAGCATTTGCTCGGCCAGCACTGGACACTGCCGCAGCCTAAGAGAGGATGAATCATCAGCCTCAAGTCCATGTCCTACTGAGACTAGGATTTCCATCACTGGTGACAGTTCACTTTCTTGAAGTCACTATTGAGATTAGTGTGTGATGACAGGTCTGACACTACACAGTGCAGGGCTCAGTGTAGACTCTTCGGCCTGGTGTGTCTTTCCCTGACCCCAGTGGAGGTTCTGCCTGTGCCTCATGTCTTCAAAGTCAGCAACCAGACTTGGAAGTGACGCTAGACTTAAAATGCTCAGACTGCAATGAGAGAACAAGCTTTCATCAGAAACAGGGAGCAGGGACAGCCTTGGGAGAGTGCACAGGGACCTTTCTCATAGGTGTGGTGAGTACACGGGGATACTCTCTCACAGGTGGAGAAAACGCACAGGGAACCCCTCTCAAAGGTGGGTAGAGCATACAACAGACCCCTACTTGCAGGTAAGATGAGTTGCAGGGACCCCTCTCTCAGATGGGGAGAGTGTGCAGTATCCCCCTTCTTGCAGGCTAGATGAGTATGCAGGGCCCCACACACACACCAGTGTGGCAAGTGTGCGGGAACTCCCTTTTTGCAGGTGGGGTGAGTATGCAGTGACCCCCTCTTGTGGGCAAGGAACAGTGTCACCCTGCTTCCATCCCTTTGCCAAATGTCAGCCCTCAGCACTGAGCGTCCCAGAGAAAGAAGCAGTATAGGCCCCTGTAGCGGTTATAGCTCTTAGACAAAACACGAGGCTAAAAACAGAAATTCCTCAGGAACACTTTTCTTGTGAAATAGTATTGCCCATCTAGGGGTCAGTTCAGGTTCAAGCAGCACACATCTGCATGGTGTCCTTCCTCTACCAGGGCTGGGCAGGCAGGGACTTCCCGTTGGACGAGGGGCAGGGGGCTGGGCACCACGAGGGCAATATACCGTGGTCTTCCCTTGGCACTGTCCCCTTTTCATCCCCAGTGAGATGGGAATACTGACAGCACCTACCCACCTACCTCAGAAGATGGCCGCAAAGAGTGAATGGGATGTTGGTAATCAAAAAAAGGCAAAATGCTACTGTTCTGACTGTTGGCGTAAACAATAAGAAAAATATATTACTCCCTCTCATTCCCTAGTTATAGAACCAACTTCCAGAAAGGAAGGGAATGAGGATGAAGAAGCAGTGGGCAGAGCCTCGTGGGAACAGAACTGTCTCCACAGCAGTGGACAGAGGACCGCTGTCCTGGGTGTCCTCCGGCCATGGCAGGGCTCCCGCTCAGCAAGGCCCCTCCACAGGCAGGCGCCTGCAGGCTCCCTCCCTCCCCCTGACCCACTGCTTGCTGGAGAAGCCAGGCAGCCAGTGCACAAGGACAGACAGTGGCAGCCACGCCTGCTCTGGGCCTTCCCTGGACCTTCCTGGTCACAGATAACCCATTATCCACAGTAACATCTACCACCACTGCACCTATGCTGCAAGACCAGTGCCCGAGAGCACCTTCTTTCCCTCCTCTCCCACAGCAGCAAGACGAGAAGGCATACATTTTTACGACTACCTCAGGCAACATTTAACCCCTCAGCAGAGAGCCTAAAGCATCCCGCTTCTCTGCAGGTTTCACTGTGATGTGGGAACCAGGACGGTACTCTGCCCGTCCTCCTCCAGAAGTGGGGGGAAACACTGACTGAAACAGAGCACAGCCCTGCTGCTGGTCCCCAGGCGTGGGTGCCAGACAGGAGGCAGGTGGTGTCCAGGGGCTATGCGTCCCTTGGGGGGCCACTGAGCTCTGAGGCATGAGGGGAGGTTAGCACCCTGAGGGAGTAGTGCCAAAGGGCCCCATTGTGTGGCATGGGGACTGGGACACCCCCTCACCTTTCCACCTTCTTGGATCCCATAAAGAACATAAGGGCAGAATCCCCAGGGCCCCAGAAGCAGCTTATGTGCCAGGAACCTAAGCTTGGAACCACGTTTCCTAGTTCCTCTTCCTAGGAAAAGGGTCAGGTGATGCACGCTTACTGAGCCCTGTGATGGGCCAGCTTCAGGAGACATCTGTCTTATACCTGACAGCACCTCATCTTGCCCGATGCCCTCCCCTCGCTATTAGAGAGCATTAAGAGACAGAGCACCTGATCTCTGTCAAGTAAAAGGAACTAATTTCAGTCCAAAAACAGAGTATCAAGTTAGGGTGCAAAAATTAACCTAAGGAGGTACAAAGGTACTTCAGTGGTAGAATTCTCGCCTGTTAAGCGGGAAACCCAGTTTCGGTCCCCGGTCCATGCACTTTGCAAAAAACAAACAAGCAAGCAAAGCAAACAAACAAAAATTCAACAAACAGTGCTACCATAATGAAATGTGACACTGCCATACAGCATACAAAAAAAAAAAAAATTAACCTATGAGTTCACCACCTCAAAGGCATACTTGTTTTACATTTTTCCAAAGCAAGAAGATATCAGATCCTAAAGGCTGCACACGATACCTCCAGCAGCCCAGACAGCCTTCAAGGGCTCCAGGAGGCACCCGAGGAGGTCACATCTGGAGAAGGAGCCCTGCTTCCACCTGCCACTTGTAAGCGTCACATGATGCCACGTAACCAGCTGGCTTCACCATAAACCAGAAAACGGATGTTTCCCTTTCTTACAGAGCTGTTCTGAAGAGTGGTAATTTACATTTCAAAGGTTCTGAAGATAAAGCATGCTAGTAAATATTGTTATTAACGAATATTCCAAGTACTAGTGCATAAAACTAGAAAATGAAAGGCTGGACCAAATAATCCAGTTCCTCAGTGGAAGGAGACGCCCGCTGAGGGCTCCCCTGCCAGTACCGCAGCGGCAGGTAGGACAGCCCTTTCCAGGGAAGCCTCCCGATGGCGCCCAGCACAGCACAACACAAGTTGCAGGCTGTTCCGACACTGCTCTGAGTTGCTACTGGCCTCTATCCAAGAACCCACTAATCACACACCAGCCAAAGACCCCAGAATGTCCCTTCTAAATCTTCCCATCAGAATCAGTTACCCACGAGAAATGAACCCTGATCTTGAGCTACTCCTTTTCTATAGATCCCCTTTTTAAAGTGACATTATTTTAGCACCAGCTGTGTGAAAGGCCAGCCTTGGGGGGGGGGGAGAGACAAAAGGACGGATCACTCCCTACCTTGAGATCTCGCCCACGAATGGCCGCAGCTCCTGCGGGGCATAGGCACGCGCGAAGGCCCAGCACACGTAGCAGGCCGCATCTCTGACGTTGGCGCCGACACTGCAGGCACCCCGCTTCTCATCATAGGTCAGTGCCTTCAGGATCACAGAGACAGCTGTAGCAGAGACAGAGAGCATGAAGCAGATGCTGGTGGCAGTGCCTGGAGCACAGGCCTTCCTGCCAATAGCCCCATTTACTAGGGAGAACTGCACAGTCCAACCAGAGCTTGTCCCATCAGAGCTCTGACCCCCATCAACTCAGGGGGCAATTGGGAAAAAGCCACCCCAACAGGGAAGAAGTGATCAGTGCTTCAGAGTGGTACCAAAATGTCTGTAGAGCTCGCCAAGGGGGGCTCATGTGTCTGAGGCAATTCAGAGAAATGCAAACTCCCATCACACAGGGAAGAAAAGAACAGGGTAGGGGGAGCAGACAAATTAGGTTAGAGTGCCTGGACCATGGAAGAGACCCACACCTGCAGCCCCCTCTAATTCTGGCTAGACAGTTATCATTGAATAATAAGCACACCAGGGAGCAAAGAGGGACCCCAAACTATGCAGGAAACCATAGCTCTTTGCTCAGGGGCGGGGGGAGGAGATAAATTAAATCAAACCATGATCACTTCCACATTATCTTGAAGAATAATTTAAATCCATTCTATTATTGAAACTTCTATTATTGAGTCATAAGAAAAATGGCAAGAGTTTAAATGTTTAAAACAGAATGTTTTTGAAAATTAAAATTTTACTGTATTATTTATCAGATTCACATATTTGAAATACGTGAGAAGGATTTGTTCATTAAAGACGCACAAGCTAATTACAAAGAAAATAAGGGGGAGTATTTGTAAAGATGCATTAAAAAGAGAAAAGAAAATATATTACATTTATAAATACAGTTTAAAATATTTAAGAGAATTTAATAATTATAGAAATTAACCAAATATTAATTTTAAAAAGCGTTTTAAAAGTGACTATAAAAATGTAATAGGAAAAAAGCTTAAGGGAAAAAATTTCAATTTGCAATTCAAAGACAGAATGTTAACTTTAAATCCCCCTCCCCACCATGTACAAGCTGGTGCTCCCCCCAGCACCCCCTACTCAGATTCAGAGATTCCGTCCTGGAATGCTGGGTGCTGGTCTACCACCCCCTCCCCAACCGCCATGACCTTACAACGCCACGGGCATGGACTTCCCTTGGGGACGAACGAGCACTTGCTGCCTCTCCAACCTGCAAAGTGGCCCTGCCATGCCTACGTCTCTCTGGGCCCCTCTCCTGGGGGGTAGGGTAGGAGCCCTTTGACACCCCCATCCTCCCTAGGAGTGGAGGAGCTGGAGCCACTGACACCCCTTCTCCCTGGTGGGGGGGGGGGCAAGAGCCCACAACCCCTCA
Source organism: Myrmecophaga tridactyla (assembly GCA_004026745.1). Classification (NCBI taxonomy): domain Eukaryota; kingdom Metazoa; phylum Chordata; class Mammalia; order Pilosa; family Myrmecophagidae; genus Myrmecophaga; species Myrmecophaga tridactyla. The sequence continues at coordinate 9,201 of PVIY010043104.1, forward strand.
CCCCCATCCTCTGTGGGCACGCCATGCAGGTTTCATTAAGCAGGGGGCTCACGCCCACAAGGGCTCAGCAAAGTACGTGGGCACCTACCTGACGGGAAGGCACCGTATACACCTGGAAAAGGTCTAAGGCGGACTCTGACAGTGGGGGCTGTGTTCAGGCTCCGGGGGAGCAGGGCATGCGCCAAACAGAACAGTATTGTACCACAACACTCATTGTGGATAAAGCAAATTAAATCCAATAAGCAATTTTTAAATGATACTTCAACCTGAATTAAAGCAAACCTATAAAATCGATAAAAATCCCAGTTTGCCTGGCATTTCCCCTGGCTCTGGCCCCCTCGCGGCCTAAAGGGTATCAGACTGATAGGCGGCCATGCCGATTAGGAGAAAAGCAGCACACAGATGCATGGGGGCAGCACTACTGATGGATGCCCCAAAACTGCCTAGAAATGGCCGCCCACTCAGCAAGTCCACTGCCTGAGGGGACTCTGGATGCTAACTGCGGAGTCCCAATTTACCGGTCCACTGGACAAAATCAATTTCAAAACAGACAAGTGTGAACGACAGAGGTCAGCACTCGTAACATCTGCTTGAGGCTGCTGCACCGAGCGGCAACCCTCAGAAACCACTCAGTGCCTCCTCGTAGAAGCCCACCCCCACGGACCCAGGCCCACAGTCACTGTCCCCTTCTGGCTGCCCACCCCCTCTGGGACCCAGGCCCCCCTCTGAGCACAGGATCACAGAATCACAGAGCCTAGGTGCCCCAGGAGGTTTCTGCAGGGGTAACTGTCTGGTTAGTAAGCCAGTCACCAGGAAAGAGAGGCATGAGCCACTGAGCTGTGTCCCATGAGGGGCACCTACCTTAACAGACAGCTGGGCCTTCTGCTGGCTTACTGACACTTACTGAGGAGAACCTACCCAGAGTACGTCTAACCATGGGTCCATCTGATCCACTTTTCTGCCTCAAAGCATGGCTCCATTGGTCTCAGGAGAAGGGGCGAGTGCCTATGCGAACTGGACCCCTCCAAACACACACACAGCTTCTCTTCCCAGGCCGCTCTGCTGCATGAAGGTCCCGGGCCCGGGGCCAAGTCCTTCTGAGAGAGGTTCCCATCCTGCCTCGACAGGCATCAGCAGTGGGACACAGGCGGGAGGCCGGAGCCTCGTGTGCGAGTCAGGGTGGAGAGAGCTGCCCGGGAAGGTGGGGGCAGCACCCTGAGAGCTAGCGCTGGGCCATCACAGCCCAAACACTGTGGCACCCCACTCGAGGCCAGGACCCCTCAGTGCACACCTGCAGCTCTGCAGCACACATCCCAAATGTTTTCAGCCACCTTTGGCACCACCTCTGGGCTCCCACAGTCTAGCAACAGCTAGCCCCCAAACCAGACTTAGGTTTTCTGTTAAGACCTCTTATTCTTTTTCTTAACCACCTCAGTCAGGGTCATAAGCAGCCGTGACCAGTTCCTCCTGCTCAGGCCAGGCCTTTTTCCTGGGTGGCAGACAAGAACCTCACCAAGCCACCACGCAAAGAGCCATAAGCAGGCCTGAGGATGCCATCACTACCCCTAGTTCCTTTCCTTGGACATTCCAGAGTTAAAATAAGCAGAGAAGCTGGCTGCCCTTGGCTGGGCCCACACACTCAACCCTCGCCCGGCCTCCGACGGGTGGAGGAAGGTCTGGCTTCTCCACAGCCTGGCTGGCCGTCCCCAAGAGCAGCATCGGGACTGCAGTCCAGCAAGCAGCAGTGCAGCTCCGCGGAACCACGAGCTTGGGCTCTCCACTATAACCCACTACAGATGTTCTCAACAGTCTTTGTCCTGCTACTGCTCACAAGATTCTGCTAATCCTTCCAGAATACCTGCAGCCAAGGCCAGGAATGGATGACCCCTCGGAACGCCTCACCACTGCCCAGGAACAGCAAGAATCCCAGAGAAGGTGCCAGTGGCAAAGGAAGGGCAGGAGAGGAGCACGGCCTGCAGAAAGCACGTGTTCACAAGGACACCGAGACACGCACTCCTTTAATGAGAAAGCTAGAAACTCGGTACTACGGGTCCCGAGCTTCCAGCAACTGGGCACAGGGTCCCAGACGGCACCTGGAGGCCGAGGGGCAGGACCAGCCTTGGAGAATGTGCCAGGCACTATGGCGGGGGGGGGGGGGGGCCGCGGGTGTTCCACAACCAGAAACGAGACTTCACCCTAAACTTCAAAGTTAATAGCAGACAAAATTCAAAAACTAACATCTCTTTCTACAGGTTTAAAAATAAGGAAACTGCTCAACAGCTTTGAACAAAGCCCTTTCTCCTGGTTCCAGTTACATACTGCAAATGCATGTCAAATACAGAAGATTCCCCAGAGGGCTTCCTTTTGGCAACCAGGAGCCCAGCAATGTAATGCAAATACCCTCCTCCTGAGACAGCATGTCATTTATTTAACTCCAAGTGCTGAAGGAAAAAGCAGCCTCCAGGTGAGAGAAACAGCTTAACCCTCAGAGCTGCGCACTTTCCAGACCAGCTGCCGGCTGCACAGAAAGGAGGAACACTGCCCTCTGCGAGGCAGAAACAGTCCGTCTGTACAGAGCCCACAGACAATCAGCACAGCAGCTACAGCTTTTGATAAGTAACGAATTACACCGATTTGAAATGATCAACCAAACTGCTTAAGGTGTAAACCGGATTTTGCCAGGTTCCTGAAGGCATTTCTGATGCAAACCACATGCAGCTCAACCTTTCCATTTTAGGCCAGGCAGGAGGGGAATGCAGTGAAGCCAGAGCCTACCATCAGCCCAGCCAGAAAGGCAAGGCTGGGCCGCTCCTGCTGTGGGTGAGGAGCAGGTCCCACAGGCGCCAAGTAGTGCCCAGGCGGCCGAGGCCGGTGGTGGAGGCCCCTGGGCCCCAGGTACAAAGAGCCCTGACACCGCCCTCGGACATGCAGTTCACTTGCTGGGACAGAGGACCATGCAGAGTCTGCGAGGGGCACACAGAACTGATGGACAGACAGTCCACAATTTTTATTTCAGTTCCCACAGGACGCTTTAGATAAACCACATCAAAGGGTTGCCTGCAGAGCCCAAAGCCAGCATCGAGAGCCGAGCAGCCACACACCCCCTGCTTAGGTCAGAACAAACATGGGTGCCAGTGCTAGGCCGATGGAAAAGGGACCCCTCCTCACTGACGATGGGAAAACCATGGTCAGGACTGCAGCTCTCTGGAGGCCCCTCTGTGGTGGAGTGGGCACCTGGCCCCATATTGCCAGGCTCTGTCCTGGCCTGGATGCCACCAGCACACACGCCTTGACCACAGTGGGACACCTACGAAACCCATGGAAAAGTCACACAGCCGTGCCTGAGCACGAAGCCTTCCTGCCCACCCCCTACAAAAGAGACCCTACCATCTCCTGTCTGGACTGAGGTGGGTGAGCAGCTGAGAGCCAGGTCATCAGTCAGGGGGCCGGGACAGACTCCCACAACCATTCCCACTCAAGAGAGGTCCCCACTGCATGTGAAGCACACGTTCAAGGAGTCTCGACTACAGTGTGCCTTGGCCAAGGTGGGTATGCACGCTCAGAGGGGATAAGGAAAGTCCAACTTCAGCACAGAAGTCACTCAAGGTCTTACCCCTGACAACATTTCACATAAAGACAAACAGGCCCAGGCCACAGGCAAGCAGCATCCTTCTCTGCCCCCATCGGCATCAAGGCTGCCCCCTCACCCCGCACCAGAACCCACTGGAGAGAGCTGGGTTTGTTCTCTGGAGGTGCCAACAGCTTCCCCAGGGGACAATGACAAGTAAATAAGTCAGTGAAACAAGACAAACCCACTTGCTGTTCCTGCCGGTTTGAGTTCATGTTAAATCTATGTAGCAGGTAATAAGGAATTTCTGCCATGTGTGCCTCGATCTTAGGGGCAAGGAGATGCTCCCAGTTACTGGGAAGAGCCAGCAAGTGGTCAGTGTCACATGCTGCTGCTGCCACCCGTGGTTTCTCACTACAAACATAAATGTCCACAGGGCCCACCCAGAGTGTCGGGGGATCTCTCTACCTCACCTCCAAGTGGCATGGGACCGCACTGCCCTTGGACACGGCAGTGGAAAGTACTGGTGACAAGGAAGATGCTTGTGACACAGACAAACGTGGTGTCGAAGTTGACAACCTATGTACTAATGTGCGTGGCACTCTTACAACCTGCTAATTTGGGGAGGTAGGGATGTTTAATCTATCCACCATACAATGAAGAAACTGAGGCACAGAGAGTAAGAGCACCTCCTCCACACAAGCACTTGCCTGCAGACCCAGCTCTTCCAGCGTCACACTGAGAAACCCAGGTTCACGGCCAGTAGAGGCCGAAAGATTAACAGAGCCAACATCTAGGCAGTGAAATTTCAGGTTACCGTTCTTTGTATCTATATATACCGTATTTCCCATGAATATGCATGACTTTCATGATTTAAAAGTCGATAAAACACTTTAAAATGTGCTCTCCTTTTCCACTACTCGAACACAAGGTGAGCGGCTGAGGCTGCCAGGCCCCTTTTCACTACGGGAGGCACCTGCATGCACCACGAGAGCCTTGACCCCAGTCACACCCACAGGAGTTCCGGCGGCCCGACACCCACAGCAGGACCGAAGGGCGGAGTGGGGGCTCTTTTTAATATTAAATATTTTCAGTCCATTTAAAAATCATTGCTGCCTGGGAATATGGATCTAAAAGGAGGGTATCGAACAAGGAGCAAACAGTGGCAAGCGTGGAGAGACCACATTATCTACCCATCCATCCGTCGATGGACAGACACTTAAGTGGCTTCCATCTCTCAGCCGCTGTAGATAGTACAGCCATGAACATAGGTGAAATGTCTGCCCAAGTCTCTGACGTCAGTTCTTCTGCATATATACCTAGAGTGGCATTGCCAGGTCATATGGAGATTTTATATTTAACTCTGAGAAGAAAAGCCAAACTGTGTCCACAGAAGTTGTACCACTTTTCAGTCCCCCCTATAATGTAAGAGGGTTCCTATTTCTCCACCTCTTCCCCAACATTTGAGACTTTCCGTTTTTTAAATAGTAGCCATTCTAGTTGGTGTAAAATAGTATCTCATTTTGTTTTTTATTTGTGTTTCCATGGTACTGTGCTTGTGACAGTACCATGATGTTTCAAATACTGTAGATTAGTAACAACTTTTAAAATTAGAAAGAGTGACTCCTCCAAACTTTATCCTCCTTTTTCAAGGAGGCCTTGGCTATTTGCGACCATATAAATTTGATGATTGGCTTGTCCATTTCTACAAAGAAGGCTACTGGAATTTAGATTGGGATCATGTTGAATCTGTAAATTGTTTTGGACAGAATTGACATCTTAATATTTAGTCTTCCAATCCATGAGCACAGAATGTCCTTCCATTTATTTAGGTCTCCCTTGATTTCTTTAGTAATGTTTTACAGTTTTCCATGCCCTTTACATTCATGGCTTATTTATTCCTCAATATTTGATTCTTTCAGTTGCTCTTATAAATGGAAATTTTTTCTTAACTTCCTCTTCATATTATTATTAGTGTATGGAACACTACTAATTTGTACGAGTTGCAGTTGTACCCTGGCCCATTGCTGAATTCATTTCATTACCTCAGTAGATTGAGGAGTTTTCAGGATTTTCTCTATTTAAGATTACATCGTCTGCAAATAAGACCTTGTCTTCCATTCCAATTTGGAGGCATATTATTTTTCTCTCTTGCTGAATTGCTCTGGTTAGAATTTCCGGTGGGCATCTTTGACTTGTTCCTGATCTTAAAGGGAAAGCTTTCAGTCTGTCACCATTGAGTATAATGTTGCTTTGGGTTTTTTCCTATACGCCCTTTATCATGTTGCAGAAGTTTTCTTCTATTCCTAGTTTGCTAAGTGCTGTTATCAAGAAATGTGCTGAATTTGGTCAAATGCCTTTTCTGTATCAATCAATATGATCATGTTTATTGTTTAGCTTCATTCTATTAATACAGTGTATGACACATTAGCTGATTTTTTCTACCATTCCACTATTGGGTCTTTGTAAGCATTTTACTTTTTTCTCCCTAAGTTCTTCCATCAATGCCTATGTTCATAATTATTAGATTTTTTTAAAGTTAGGGTACCATTTTGAGACCTTTCTCGTTTCCTTCTATATATATTTTCATATATTTACTTTGTGATTACCATGGGGCTAAAACTTAACATCCTAAATCTATAACAATCACATTTGATTTGACACAAATTTAACTTCATAGCATACATAAATGCTCTTCCTATCCCTTTCTATCTCCCATCTTTTTGTTACAAATTATATCTTCAAACATTTAACATTCAGAACCACAGATGCACTTGCATCTTAGAATACATAAGAAGCAAAAAAAGTAGAATTACATACCAGAAAATGCAGTACAATAGTACTGACAATCATAATTACCCATATGGTTACCTTTACCAAAGGTCTTTGTTTATGCTGTGTCAATCCATTGTCTAGTGCCTTTGCCTTTCAGTCTGAAGAACTACCTTTTGGCATTGCTGGTAGGGCAGGTCCAGGGGTGACAAAGTCCTTCAGCTTTTATTTATCAGGGAATGTCATAATCTCTCCCTCATTTTACAAAGAAAATCTTACCAGATATAATATTATTGGTAGCAACTGTTTTCTTTAAGCACTTTAAATATATTATCCCACTGCCTCTTTGCCTTGGTGGTTTCTGATGAGACATCTGCACTTCATCTTACTGGGGCTCCCTTGTACATAACAAACTGCTTTTCTCTTGTAGCTTTCAAAACTTTCTTCTTGTCCCTGACATTCAACAGTGTGACTACTGTGTGCCTGGGTATGGTCCTATCCAAATTCATTCTGTTTGGGGTTGGTGAGGCATCTTGACTGCGCATATCCATGTCTTTTGTTAAATTTGGGAAGTTTTCTGTCATTATTTCTTTGAATATTCTTTCTACCCCTTCATTTCTTTCTTCTCCTTCTGGGACTCCCATAAAGCATATATTGTCACACTTGATGGTATTCCACAGTTATCTCAGGCTATATTTAATTTTTTTTTAATTATTTTCTCTTTCTTATCCTTAGCCTGAGTCATTTCAATTATCCTGCCTTTGAATTCACTGATTCTTTCTTCTGCAAGCTCTATTCTGCTGCTGAAACCTCCTAGGGAATTTTCCATTTCAGTTATTGTGGTCTTTAATTCCAGTATTTCTGTTTGGTTCCTTTTTAAAACTTTTTATCTTTTTTGAAATTCTCATATTGTTCATTATTGTTTTCCTCATACCCTTTAGTTATTTCTCCATGTTTTCTTTTATCTTCTTAAGCATACTGAAGATTATTTTCTTAAAGTCTTTGTCCAATATATCCAAAGTCTGGTCCTCTTCATCAATGGTTTCTGTATTTTTAACTTGTTCCCTTGGATGGGCCACCATTTCCTATTTCTTTGTCTTGTAATCTTTTGTTGCCCACTATACATTTTAATATTTTAAAATGTTAACTCTGGGATTTAATCCTTGGGCTGCCTATTTCTTAAGTTTATATCCAGCTAGTGATATGGATACATACCTGTGTACCAGAAGCTCCTTGAGTACCAAGAGTCAACCAAAACAAACAATCCAAGGCAAAAAAAACACCTTTTACAGACTGAAAACCAGCTGTGCACTGGCTGCTCCTGTCCTTCAGAGTGCAGCCCTCCTAATCAAGAGGACAGCCTGTGGTAGAAGAGAAGAACAAAGTCCTCTCTCTCTCTTCTGAACCTGCATCCTTTCCTGGGCTTGTGCTTTCTCTAGGCCTTTGGAATTTCCCCGTTTACAAGAATTTGAATACCCCCTCTGTTCTCTATGAAATAGATTTCTCCCCCTCCAGGGTATTCTATTGTATGACTTTAAGAGGTAATCCTTTGCCCCAGGACATTTTGACTTAATGGTTTCTTACTTTCGCTTAGCTGTTTGCAAGCTACTTCTATCTGCAGAGCAAGTTCTGGGAGGGCAAGTCTCTCAGAGACAAGTTTCCTGATTCATTCTTTCCTGCTGCCACCCAATAGATTGGCACCAACATACAAGCACCCCAATATGTACACAGGGTTTACTTTGCTCCTTCTGGAGCACACAGGGAGCATGGGGAGGCTCAACACCACAGGGGGAGGGGGGGTGGAGCCCCATGAGCATCTGCCATTTTTAAAACTGCACCTTCTTCACTCAATACTCAATGGCTAACTGGAATCCTTTAACCATTTTCTGGAGTTTTGAGGAAGATGGCTCTGCTGATTTTTGTCTATTATTCAAAGGCACACCTTTATTTGGGTCGAGGGGAAATCACAGGTTCATCTTCCTTTTGAAACACTTTCTACTGCGGTGTATCACACTCACCCCAAAGGGCATATATAATGGGTACAAGGTTGATGAAATTTCACAAACCAAACACAACCAGGTCAGGAAGAAGAACACTGTCAGACCCCCAAAACATGCTCCCCACGCCCCCACGCCCACTTTCCCCTTCCAATCACATTCACACTTCAAGAGATGAAAGAAAGATCATTTTCCTGACTTCTCATACCATCAGTTAATTTAGTCTGTTTTTGTTCATTATATAAATAGAATCATACAGTATATACTTTTTTGTTTGTTTTTTGCTTACAATAAAAAATGTCTTAAAACAATCAAGATATTTTAACTGGTGGGAGGATAAAGGGATGAGTACAAGGATCTTAAGATTTGGACTTCCAAGAAGATGGCGGAATAGGATGGGTCAAGTTCATCCCTGCTCCAAGGAACAGCTAGAGAAGTGACAAAAAAATGACCAGGACAGTGACTCCAGGGTACAAATGACCTGAGGGTCTTCTACACCACATAAGGAGGCCCTCGTTGAAAAAGCTGAGGAATTGAGACACAGGAACTGGACACCAAGCAGCTAGTGCAAAGAGCCCGACACGCCCCCTTCCAAACGGCGCCCTCATGAGTGCACAGACAGGGAGACAGGTGTAGGAAGCAAGTCAGGCCTACCCAGGTGCACCACCACCACCCCCCGCAACCCTTGTGACCGTGATCACCCAGCACCTGAGTCCCGCCCACACACACCCAAGCCCCGCCCCTCACCTGGGCAGGTGCTCTACTGCACATGGGAGCCACACCACGCTGCCCCATACATGCACTCACTGCCTGAGCTCCACACACATGCATACCCATGCCCACCCCCCCATCCCCACACACATGCGCGCAAGGGCACCTCTGCCCTGGCCCCCAATGAACCCCATGAATGCGCACACCTGCACCCCTTCAATCCCACACCTGCACACAACATGCCAGGCCCTCTTGACCCACCCAGGCACACACACACCTAACCCCCTAATTGTACCCTGCCTGCACACTCACCCGTGCATACCTACATACCGCCCCCAATCCCCACAGCCCCTGTACCACTGCCCCACAAACCCATACCCTGCATTCCCAGGTACCAGCCTAGCACCCTTGACCACACCTAGCCCTTAAGTGCCCCCCACCACCACGCCACTATGTCCTGCCCCATGCTCCGATCCTGCCACATGTCCATCACACAAACACAAAATACCTTAGACTAAGGGAAGTCAACTTCCAAGGTAATTCTATCAAGATAATTACATGACTTGACAGCAACAGAAAAATCACAATGCATATGAGAATGGAAACAGACAGAACCCAGTCTAGTGACCAAATTAAAACACCATCAGAAACATAGACTTTGGAACAACTAATCAAAGATGTTCAGACAACTCTACTAAATAAATTCAAAAGACTGGCTAATAACATAAGGGAAATCAGGGAGACACTAGAAGAAAATAGAGAAGAATTTGAAATACTAAATAGAAAAATAGCAGATTATCAAAGAGATTAAAGATGCTATAGACCAAAAATATACTAGAGATACACAACAGCAGATTTGAAGAGAAAAAAGCAGAAAAAAGAATAAGTGAACCAGAGGACAGGACAATTGATTATGAATGCACAAAAGACCAAATGGCCAAAAAGATGGAAAATTTCAAGCTGGATCTCAGGGAAATAATAGACAACATGAAGTGTGCAAATATAAGAATCACTGGTGTCCCAGAAGGAGAAGAGTAAAGGGCTAGAAAGATCAGTTGAGGAGATAATAGGGGAAAACCTCCCAACCATCACGAAATATGAAAATCAAGGAATCCCAACAAACCCCAAATAGAATAAATCCAACTAGGCCTACTCTAAGACATATACTGATCAGTCTGTCAAATGTTGAAGAGAAGCAGAAAATCTTGAAAGTGAAAAAAAGAAAAGCATTCTACTACATACAAGGGAAACCACATAAGACTAAGTTCAGACTACTCTACAGGCACCATGGAGGAGAGAAGGCAGTGGTATGGTACAGTTAAGATACTGAAAGAGAAAGAATTCCAACCAATAATTCTGTACCCAGGCAAACTGTCCTTAAAAAGTGAGGGAGATTCTCACCTGCCATGCCAGAGACGCGGGTTCAATTCCTAGAGCCTGCCCATGACAAAAAAAAAAGTAAGGGAAAGATTTGCTCTGGAGGCTGCTGTTACGCAGGCTTCAGTTAGATTGTGCTAATTGCCATGGTTCGCTAAACCCCAACAAACATCACTTCTGCTGACTCTTAGAACACCTACCTAGGGCTCGAAATGAGAGGCTATAAAGGTTTCATGCACTAGGTTTACCTTCCTAGAACATATAATTCCCGGAGGGTTCCTAGGTCAGATAAATCCAAAAACCCAGAGGGACCAGCCTCTTCAGAATTATCAATTAATTACATCCCCCATCCTTCACTGTGGACACCCCTTCTCAACATGAAGAAATCAGAAGGGGCATTCCTCAAATATCCCTACCGATCAAGAGAAGGATTAAAGAAGAAGGAGAAGGTATAACAGAAAATGCGATTTAACAAACAAGTATGACTGCTGAGTCACTACATTAATATTTGTTCTAACCTCCAGTGTTTGATGCAGCTGGAAGGAAAAAACCTGAGAGGATGGAATGGTAGCCCATGAAACACTGTGGGACCTGTTCTGTAACCACTTGTTGAAGAGTACTTTGAAAATTATTGCTTTCTTCTTTCTTTGCTTTAAATGTATGTTATATTATACAATTAAAAAGTTTTTTGGTTTTTTTTTTAAACTTTTTTATTAATTAAAAAACTTAACAAAAGAACATTAATATATCATTCCATTCTACATATACAATCAGTAATTCTTAATATTATCACATAGTTGCATATTCATCATTTCTTAGAACATTTGCATCGATTTAGAAAAAGAAATAAAAAGACATCAGAAAAAGAAATAAAACGATAATAGAGAAAA